>DWCF01007680.1:0-10320 GCA_018230265.1 Delias oraia
TTTCAGTAAGTAGTTATCACAAGATCTGCGTTCTAGTACCGTTTTTGAACTAGCAAAAGAAATACCCTTTTAACAGCTCCATACAATCTTTTTAATTTTCAAAATAATAATAGAATAGATGAAAGCTTGTTAAAACTAGTATCACGTTATCTTTCAAGAGACGTGAATATTTTTATTATATATGAAATATGCAATTAATTGAATTATAAAACGGAAAAGACTTGAGCAAGAACAAGACTAAACCTGCAACATTCTTGCGTCTTGTAGCTATTTTTTTTGGCAGTGATTTTGGAATTTCTTATTAAATCTTTAGACATATTTTATAAATATGGTTGTTCTTTACTATGGCTTTGCTAATTTAACCTGAAAATGTTCCTAGTCTAATAGGTTTTTCTAAGATCTGAAGTAAACTTTAATAAATATCACTAGTCTAATAGGTAAATTCAAGACTTGCAAGACTCTTGCTACAAGACCAAGACTGAGAGAATAGCAAGGTGTACTGGCGCAAGACCAAGGCTAAGCTAAGTCTTGCATTTAGGCAGTACTATTTGTTATGTATAAACGAAATATATAACATTGCTTTGCTATCCTCTTTGAATATATTAACTCCTATTTAAATGCTATGAAATGCTAGATACTAAATACGTTTAGCACATTACCCCTGAGGTGTACTTCAAAGAGGCTTACGAACGGACGCCCCCAGACAACACTCGCTAATTCGCTTTGATGTCCCCTTACCCCACACCCCACTTGTTAAGTTTTAAGGAAAATAACGCAACATTTTTCTCATAATTTGCATTGTTCTGTCGAGTTTTTCTGACAGCGGCTTAAATGCTTGTAAGTGCTGTTTATGTCGTTTTAATAAAATCGAAGTGTCTAGAATATCTTTGAGTCAGTATACAATGCTTATTCATTAAATTATAATATCTGTTCTTAGTTTACGTCGAGTAGTTACAGTATTTTGTGTTTGAAATGATATCTGATGGAATTATATTCGTTGAAAGTAAAGAAGTTCTATATTGAGTGAAACTTTTTTGTCTTCACAATAGAAACATTTATGTAGTGAAGATTTAAACCAAAATTAGATTGTATTGTACGACTTTCAATGAAATTCATACAGAATCGTGATAGCCGTAGCCACAATACTTATATTATTACGCTCTTAGGTATATTGCTTTGTGGGATACCGCTGGTTACATGCTTTCATAACGTAGATTGAAAACGATACAAAGCGGCCACAAGAACGCTTTGTGGTTCATATTTTATTTTTGTCCTATTTCACCGTACTGTGGTTCAACCCTTCATTCCTTTCTGTACCTGAGGTCATCAACATCAAAATGCAAAATAAAGACTGAACTTTGAGTCTTTGTAAACGCTTTACCGTCTTTGTTTTTGGATGTCTAACGCAATTTACTTCAATTTACTTACCGAAAATTAAATTCAAACATTTGGTATTGTTTGTGAATGAATCAACACATATATATATATATATATATTTATTATTAGACATTATATTTTAAAATTACGAATATAAATACTGCATATATTATAAAATAAATCTAACCAACAAATTTCGCTCTACAAAATTGAAAAAAAGCAGATTCCAATTCGTCAACATGTACCTACATGTATTGATGAATATTCATATTCAAACACATGCGGTTAGCAATTCGCTAAAATTTCGCAAACCCATTTTATACTAAAAATTTGTCATCATTTTTCTTATTTTCAATCGATTTATAAAATATATCAATTCTACTCTCCTATTAAAGAGAAACGTGACGGTCGTTGATACAGATAAAAGTTTATAATAATAGATTGAAAGAATCTGAGGCATATGGTGATATACTAATTAAGCCTGTTCCAAGGTCTCACAGAATACCAGCCTGGCACAGTACTTGTACTGTGTTACCCTGAGTGAGGATATCGCAAGAGCTTGAAATTATACCGCTCAAGCGGCGTAAAAAGCCGGATACACAATGTAAGCACATATTAAGGCTCGGTTATTTGTGGGCAGCGTTGATCGCTTACAATGCAAGACACCCGTTTACTTCGGTGCCCGCTATGCACGAACAAAAGAAATAGAAATTAGAAATTACTCTTTTGAATTATCCCAATTTTTTTATCGAAATGGTGGCAAATGAGTAGGTGGCTCACCCAGCGAAAGTGGATACCCCTAGCCCGTGCAAAGCTCTAGAGCTTTATAGCATACCTGGGTATGTTGCCGGCCTTTAAGAAATATGTACGCTCTTTTCTTGAAGGGTCCCAAGTCGTATTGATTTGTAAATACCCCTGCTGGCAGCTGATGCCACAGAATGGTGGGGTGCGGCACGTTGTGGAACGACAAACATAGAGGATTCTTGTCTATTATCGTTATATACAATATACAAACAGAGGTCAGGATTCATCGCAGACCTAAGTAAAATACCCTAACGATGCTGGGACCTCAGGGTAAGGGGCACTTCTTGGCAACAATTACACCTATAGGAATTTCAATGGACAATAAATGCAAATATTTAGTAATTGAAGATCGTTGAACACGGCTCATTTCTCTTAATTACATTAGGCGTTTATTTAAATAAAAACAGAGATATATTTAGGAACTAACCTACTTTCTATTATAATTGCATTAAATTAACCGCATTTTCGTTCTGTAAATAATAAAGTTTATATTATTCATTATATTTGGTTATTACTAATATTGTGTATATAATAATACCTAAAATGTTTGTGTGTATGACTTCTCAGTTAAGTTTAACTGAGAAGTCATACACACAAACATTTTAGAACATTTTAGCGAAGAGATAACGTGAAATTTTCGTTAGGAATAAAAGTTATTTCAATTTCCCCGTCGGTCTAAAATTGGCACAAAAAAATCTAGTCCTCAAAAGCCCAAATTTAACCGAAATGTATCTTCGACCACATTAATATAGTTATAATTTAAAAGCGATTATTATAAAAATCAGCGCATAAAAAACTTTTAAAAAATCATTTTTGTCAAATAAAACCCGTGAAATAAAGACTAAGGTGACAGGATGTCCATGTTATATAATATATAACGAACTTCCATAACGGATATTAATGTAATAATTAACTCATAACTATTAGATTTTATAATGAAATATAAAAAAAACAAAATTATCAATAAAAGAACAAGAATTATTTCTAAAAAATAAATTTAAATGCTCTATTTGGAAAGATAAGATAGATCGCACTACAAAGTACAAGAGATCTTGAGCAATAGTCACTTGGGATTGGAACGTTTATTGCTCCAATTCCTAAGGTTAAAACAAATATATAGCATTTAAAAAATCAACTGAGTTTCTTCATTATTCTCGTCGGATTAGGCCAAGTTTGAGAATAGTCTGTAACTTTACTTCTTAAGGCGTCCTTAAGTTTCTACATGTTTCTATGTAAAAACAAAATCTTTGACATTGAGTAGTACTATGTATAAAGTGCTATGCTACATTTCTTAAATACCATTTGTAAAATAATATCTTACGAATAAATTAAATAACCAAAATCAAATATTGGATCTCATTATTTCAAACGAGGCCAAGTTAAAACCGTTAGAGGCAAGACATACATGCAAATATGCTATCATTATGCAAATAATATCTGCAGTGCGTGTTAGGCAACGTCTTTTGTTTAAACAATCCTACAATTCAATTATGAAACAATTACCATACTGTGCTGCCATTTTCAAGTCATTTCGAATATAGAATTGTATTTATTTTATGATCACGGGTTCCCCTTCGCCGCGCCGCCCAGATTATGCGCTTTGATTGTGTTACCGGTTTTTTTCCTAAACTTGTTGGAGCCTCTGTTATCACAATATCAGCGTAACATATTAAAGATAATTTGGTATGGATCTCCCACGCGTAAGACAGTGTTAAGACACTCGCCGGCCACTGTCCTTCCAAAGACCGGATAAATTTACAAATTAAAATATAAATTTTATTTTTATCAGTAATCGAACCTGATACTTTCACGCCACGATAGCTTACAAGAACGCTCGGCCACGAGGCCGAAATGTATTACCATTTTACATTTTAAGTATGAACTGTTACTTTTTTTACTGTTTCTTTCTGCTTCATACAATTAATCAACTTAAAATGCTTTTTTGAAATGGCCACAGGTTTGCTTAATGTTCAAAGCTATACACCACGTCGTTTTAATAATATAAATAAAATAGACTATTATGATCAATAATATATAAAATATTATATTATATAAATATAAAATAAGATAGAAACATTAAATTATATCCATTAAATATGCTTAAATTGTTTTCTTTCGATTTGTAACGCTAAAATCTATAAACTCATATTTTCTATTGTCAATATTACTTATATTTTAGTTCATTAGTACTCTTTTTAACGATACAGTGGACAACGGAGTAATCTTCAATATGGTGAGAGAAAACCGCCGCCCATGGACAACTTAGTTGTGTTGCTAGTTTTTTTTCGTCGCTTTTTTTCTAAACCACTTATGTTTAAAAGTATGGTTAAATACTGATGAATGTTAGATTTTGCTAACTTATTTGCAGAGAATGTCAGCTAGACTGTTGTTCTCCACATTTTAGCTATATTCGCAACAATACAGCTACAAAGATTGGCAAGCCGAGCTCACTCTGCGGTACAGCTGATGTATTTACGACGCAGCTCTACGCTCTGCCGTGTAATTTAATCGCCATTATGACACTTTAATTAATGAGTATTCCAGTTGACCTACATCGAACGCAATTTAATGTTAATGTTATTATATTCGGTACTGATTCGAACACGTAATTAACAGAACAGTTTTTGTTATATCAGGAAATTGTCGGTTTTTTTAGTTACTTTCCAAATTTCCATTTTAAATAGAGTATAGTATCCAGAATTGATTACATTCACTCGTGGAAGAGCCATGCTGAAACAAATGCTAACGTAGTAATTGGGCCGGCTCGTCCGAAGTAGGAGACACAGCTGCTCCGTTGTCCGCTATCTCATTAAAAAAATATTATAAATATTATGTGGTATTTTATATAAATCACGTATTAGTTCACTTACACAAGCAGTACTTTGCTTAGTTATTGTCGGTTTTTAAAACGCATATATTTGTCAGCTGTAATGACATTTTGTGACATTATTTGCTAAGTTTATAATAAAATTTGTACGCAGTTTCAAATATTTGATAAATAAGTTGTTAGCAACGATTTTTTTCATAAAATTTACATAATTTCTAATCATTAGGGTATGAAGACTACTTGGGTTGACTGTCCTGTGCCACCTTCATCATCATCATTTCAGCTGTAAGACGTCCACTGCTGGAAATAGGCCTACACCTTGGATCTCTATGAATACCTGTCGGAGGCGAACGGCATACAGCGTCTTCCAGCGACCCTTATAAGGTGATCTGTGCCACCTTATTTGGAGAAAAAGACAGGGAGTCTTTAGCTTGGATAATGAAGCCAGTGGATGTCGGTCTTCTTTTTCTCTACCCCTGTGATTACAGAGAGTTGGAGGGGGAAGATCATCGAATATTATGTTATTCGTTCATGATGATATCGATATTGCACAGTCAGAGCACCCCCTACAAGAAGGGAATGTGTAAACGTACCTTCTTCTAAAAAAATAGGCTAAAACTAACAAAAGTAAATTTATAACGGTTCCTAAGATATCGCTCATATACTTTTATAGCATACACATGAGGTAAACGGCTGTGTGAAAAGCATTGCTATTTCCATACTAACATAAAAATTACCTTTACAACATCAATATACCTATTTCAAATTTTAAAAAAATGTACTTTCCTAACATGGAACATTTTAATATGTTATACATAATAACAACCGGCAGATAGTCGTTTATTTAGAGAAAACAATAAAATAGGTTTTAAATTTTTTAGTACCTACCTCGTGGCCGAGCGGACTACGTAACTATCGTAACGCCGTCCGTGGAAGCTGTTGAAGCATGTGCTGACGAACTAATTGGGCCAGCTCGTCCGAAGTGATACAATGGGCTTACAGAATACTCAGCGTGAAACGGCACTTGTACTGTGTTTCGCAGAGTGAGTGAGGATATCGGAGGCCTTTAAAGTGCCGCTTAATGTCGTAAAAAACACGGCAACACAACCAATGCGTGGTCTGTGACGCGGTTGTTCATTGGCGGCGGTGTTCTCCTACCATATAGGAGACCCAGCTGCTTATATGGTAAGAGAACACCGCCGCCCATGGGTAACAGCACAACAGCCCGCGCATTGGTTGTGTTGCCGGCTTTTTACTCAGCATTTTTCAAAGGCCTCCGATATCCTAATTCCCTGAGCGAAACATAGTAGAAGTACCGTTTCAAGTGAATACCATTGCACGCTGAGAATTCTGTGAGGCCGTGGGTTCACTGCGGACGAGCTGGCCCAGTTAGTTCGTTAGCATTTGCTTCATTAAGGCTCTCCCACACTTGAAGTGAAGGTAACATTTCTCAAATATTCCTAGCCACAACCTATTAACTATTTGTGGCTTCGAAATACAAAAATCAAACTGTCTTTAGTTAAGTTTTATTTAAAAAGTGACAAGTGTTTAATTGGTTTATAAAATTTAAAGTAAAATATAATAGTTTTCGGTCTCTGTATTTAATATTGACAAATGTCATATTTAGCTTAAAACGAGGTAATTTAAACGCAAAAGTTTTTTAGAAATAATGAAAAACTTCCAAACAAATACAGCCTTAACCCTTAAAAGTTTGGCCGCCACCAAATTCCAGCAGGTGTTTTAGCTCCTCTGTGGTATTATTATCTGAGTGAGTGACAAGCTTATGGCGATTATCTTAAATGAACATATAAAAGCTGAAATTATATTAGTCAAGCGGTGTAAAAACTCGGCAACACAATGAACACAAAAGGCCTGCCTGCTCCGTTGTCCACTATACCATAAAAATCTGAAATTAATAACTTGCTTTCCTAGTTTAAAATGAGTTTGAGGTAAAAATAATGGAGAATTTAGCGACCAATGTGTTAAAATTGTATTGAAATGTAATCTAAATAGTTTTCGCTACCATAAAGCACGACGTACTTTTAAACATTTAAATCCTAAATGTCGTGTTTTTGTACTTCTAACAATATGTGTTCAAAATGTTAAAGTGAACGTACAAACAAGTAGAACAGACAGGTGCTTATATATAATAATAAATACAATTTTACGGGTTCTTCTGTTATGCAATTTGGCAAAATTAATTATATAAAATATAATATAATATATAAAATAATAAATTTGGTAAATGAGGCATCATTTCCTGGCTGCTTCTAGAAAATAAGAAGAATACAAATAGCTGACGCCTGTTACTTATATCAGCCGGTGTCCCTTCCCTTGCGGTCCAGTTTACAGTATCCTTTGTTTGGACGGACTGTGGGTCGTCATCAACCGTTAAATTTTCTCTAGAACTAAGACCGCTTTGTTAATTACACGGTGGTTTGCAACCGTTCTCAGATCACATTATCACTTTGATAAACCCACTCTTTGAGGCAATTTCACAAGAATTCGGCATTTTCCAAATTGAAATTTAGTTCAAGGCTGTGTCATTTTGAATTTAATATATTCCGATTATGAATACACTTTGAATTTCTTTACCTTTCATACTAGTACCATTCAAATTGGTAAGTAAATATTAAAGACATCTTTATATTACTAAATATACTTACGATCTCAAAGCTAAAGAAAAATATTTTTATTCAATTAGTTTTATACACATTGAATTTTATTATCGCTTACTTGAAATACAGTTTGGAATCTGTTTCTATTAATACGTATTTCAGATTAGGTATCAAAAATTTCCGCATCCACTCAGTTCGTCTATAATAACAAGAGAAAAGATCGTAAATTAAACGTCTACAATACAGGCATCATACATCAGAAACTTCTAAAAAGACTTATGAGCTTTTTCACAACGTAATAACTTTGGAAAATAAGTAAAATGTTTTTCCCGGAAAATACAACTTAACCGAAAAAGTTTTAACGACGCCTCCTCCCTTGTTGCTTTCAACTATTTTTGAGGCAACTCATCATTCCTGCTTTTCCGTTTAATTGACAATATATTTCTCTCCATCACTTTTACATTTTCACTTTCAATAAGTTAATAAAGTATTTATGTTATAAAAATACGAATTGGAGAAGCAAAAATAGAAATAACTAAGTCCAATAAATCAATTCGCCTTTGAATACGTTTCAACTCAACTGAAACGTATTTAGATGAGTTTACGGGCTTTTTGTGCAATAAAATTTAGCTTATAGCTCAGTTTTATAAGTAATTCTAGTCATTACGGGTTAGTAACATTATGTCAGAAAGTAATTAAGAAGCATATTCTGATGCACTAATTTGGCCAGCTCGTCCGAAGAGATACTACGGGTTCTCAGAGTACTCATCGTGAAACGGTACTTCTATTATGTTTTGCAGAGTGAGCTTAATGTTTGGGGTGAACGTATAAAACATATATATATTTATCGTTTCAGAGGACTCAAGATATTATTGTGTTTTACTATTGGAGGCCTGTGAAATAATATCGCTCAAGAGTAAACCAAAGTGTGGATTGTAGCGTGGCTGTCCATGGGCGGCGGAAACCTCTTATCATAAGAGAAGTTACCAAATAGTAGGTCTAGTCACTAAAAAAAAATTCAATAATTATTAAATTCAATGACGAATAATTACAATTATTTTAATTGGTGAATTAAATGTTGTTTGCACCAAACGAATTATTGAGATTCGTTGAGAAATTTCATTTAAAGATTGCGTTAATACAGTTTAAACAGAAAACGCGAGTTTCCAACGTTCCTAATAATGGAAATTTCCTGACTGTACTCCCCTTATTTATGTTACTCATAACAATTAATTTTTCGTTAATTACCATAATATTCCTATGCGGAATGAGTGTTGCTTATCTTTCGACTATTTCAAGCTAGTTATGTTTGCTGAATAGTCCCGTGGTTTATTTAATTCCCACCTGCAATCCAAACCATTCCATGTTGAAGAAGATAGTTGGTATGTAAATAAATAGTGCTTTTTAATAGTGGTTAGAAAGGTAGTTTTTAATCCATTTCAAAAAGGACTGCATCCCAACCGTGCTAGGGTTGTTCCCCTAGGTCCTGCTTTATTGCTACTCAATTTTCATTAAAAAAATGTAGGGGTGCTTGAATAGTATTATCATATGTCTACAGCTAACAACCCCAATCAATTGCTTACTAGAGTGATATGTCTTGTATATATTAAATATTAATAGTAAATTAATTCTTATATTCAATTTAAATAAGTTTTATCATTTATGAAATACATAAATTACATATATTTTGGTAAATAACAACCTTTTTAAGCATCAAATACAGGGATATTTATCGTATATTTAAATAAATATACTGTTTAGGTTAGTTGAATATTTTACCACCTACGTAGAATTTCAATTCAAGATTTTAAACAACTGAATCTTCGTTATGTATGTTATGGTATAGCGGACAACGGAGCAGGTGTGTCTCCTATATGGTAAGAGAACACCACCGCCCATGAACAACCGCAGCAGATTCCGCGCATTGGTTGTGGTGCCGGCTTTTTATGCCGCTTAAGCGGCACTTTTTAAGGGCCTTTAATATCCTTACTCACTCAGCGAAACACATTACAAGTACCGATTCACGTTGAGCTTTCGGTGAGCCCATCACATCGGACGAGTCGGCCCATTTTGTGCGACCGCTTATACTTCAGCATGGCTCTCCCACGGGTAAAACGGCAATGTTTTTGTTTTTATAGACAAAGCTCCTATTCGCTATAGAAGTAATATCTAGCACGGCTGCTTCGCAAGCATTTAAAAAGGTATATCATAGACTGATAGAGAGCGTAACAGTACTTTCGCCAATTGATGTTCTAAAATCGTTTTGTAATCTCCGGAGCAGTGACAGAAAATTGAAATAAAAATAAAAACTGAGCTTCAGGTTGATCTCCACTTTAACCAGATTAAAGTTAAGCCACTCAAAGTTAACTAGGCTAAGCTCTGTGCGCATAAATGCGACCATTTTTACCATTCCTACGTGCTGGACTTTCCTAAGCTTATTAAATATTATAGCCATAAAGTCCGCAACAGAAATTCCAAGGAAAAGTTGGTTGTTATCCTACGTTATAAGGAAAGTTTTTTGAAGTATGAGAATGCGGGATTTTTTTCTATGTCTCAATCTTGCTCCTTGGTCAAAGACTATCGCTTGGAGCTCGTACAAAACATTTTCACGTACAAAAACAATAAAATCAAGGAAATAAATATAAAAAGATGTAAAATAATTCAATAATTCTATTATGTCCTTGCAAAATTGAC
>DWCF01007681.1:0-10318 GCA_018230265.1 Delias oraia
ACAGAATACTCAGCGTGAAACGGTACTTGTACTATTTTTCGCAGAGTGAGTAATGATATCGGAGGCCCGTTTAATTGGCGTAAAAAGCCGGCAAAACAACCTATGCACGGACTGTGTCGCGGTTGTCTATGAGCGGCTGTGTTCTCTTACCATATAGGAGACGCACCTGCTCCGTTGTCCGCTATACTATAACAAAATAAGATAAAACATAATAAATACTGATTTTTATTTCAGTATCATGGTATCATATAGCAAATTTCTATTAAAATCACGTTCAATATTATTCCGTTGAACAACTTCAGATGAAGTTAGAACAGAGTTGTTGAGGCGTGCAAGTCATAACCGCGAATAAACGAATTAGGATTGGATGCATTGTTTTGCGACATACGCTAAGCTAAAACTACCGAAGTAATTTACTATGCGGGCTTAACTATGTTTATAAAGGGAGGGTCGTGAGCTTATGCTACATTGAAGTATAATTTAAGGAGCCTTATGAACACTGCATTGCTACATAGCCGTTGCTAATAAGGCGCTGTTTTAAAGATTATTTTTATAATTTTTTTACGCAAGACATAAGAAAAACTTAAAAAGATTTTCATCTAGTGATCATTTTATTTGCAAAGGACAAGGAATTAGTGCCACTAATTTGAATATTAAACACTGACAATTTTTGTAACTACATCTATAATATATTTTGTATCTTCTTCTTCTTCTTCATCAGGCCATCTAAATCCACTGCTGGACATAGGCCTCCCCCAAAGACGCCCACCCGCTGCGATCTTGAGCGATCTATTATATATTTTGTATAGGAGTATATTAATATAAAATATCTCTTAATAAGAGAAAATCAGAGAAAACTTTGCACCCAAAGCAAAAACCAAAAGTATATTCTGACGCACTAATTGGGCCGGCTCGTCTGAAGTGATACCACGGGCTCACAGAATACTCAACGTGAAACGGTAATTGTACTGTTTTGCAGAGTGAGTGAGGATATCGGAGGCCCTTAAAAGTTTCGCTTAAGCGGCGTACTGTGTCGCGGATGTTCATGGGCAGCGATGTTCTCTTTCCATATAGGAGACCCATCTGCTCCGTTGTCCACTATAGAAATTTAAAAAAGTAGACTTGAAAAATGTTTTATCCTTTGTATAAGAATAAACAAGCAATTAATTATTGTTGATTTAGGTCAACCTACAAATTCGTTATCGCACAGGCCAAACAGGTTTGATGAATATATCGCGGTATAGTATATACGTTATTCAAATAAGTTGTAACTATTACACGAGGGATGCTTACTTCACCTGTGGCAGTAACAATTTCGTTGAGAAAATAAGATATTGTTTCTCGACTACAAACCAACCGTATTGTGAAGAAAAAGGGCTGTAATTTTATTTCTGACTCTATCACTTATATGTGATTAAATATTGCAATTGGTTTGCACGACACAGTAGTCTTTAATTTATCAATGCTCTTTTCTAGTGATTTATCCGAAAAGACATACAAGGCATGTTCACCTGTGGGAGAACCATGCTGAAGCATATGCTGACGCACTAAATAGGCCGGTTCATATGAAGTAATACTACGGTCTCTCAGAATACTCAGCGTGAAACGGTACTCGTACTGCGTTTCGCAGAGTGAGTGAGGACATCGAAGGCTTTTAAAAATGCCGCTTAAGCGCCGTAAAAAGCCGGCAACACAATCTGAACGCGGATTGTGGCGCGGTTGGTGATGGGCGGCGGTTTTCTCTTACCATATACGAGACCCACCTGTTCCGTTGTCCCCTATACTATAAAAAGATAAAACTAAAAAATATACAGTCGACGATGATAGTATCGGTTGCGTGCACTTTTGACTAAATATATAGGCAGCAAAGGGTGCAATAATGCGTTAAATGCAAGTTAAATCGTTTGAAAACAAATAGGCGAAGTAAGGAGGGTTGTTTCCCTCGTAAGGCACTTTAAAAGCTTTTAAATAGTTTGTGGCTAACTGAACTTGGTAATTACTACAATCTTGCGGTGGAATAAAATACTAAATAATATCCCACCAGATTCGTATTAGCTACTGCTAATTCAACGAGTGCCGTGGTACTCCACGGCACTCGTTGAAAAGCCAAATGCCAGCTGAAGGCCGACGAACATAACACAAGATATTTTAAAATTTAATTACTTTTTGAAAGTAAGAAATATGTTTTAAGGGAATCTGCAAAATATCTAACGGGATAAGCTTTTGTATTCTTTGTTTGATAAAAGTTTAGTATATACTTTTAGTGTATGATAGAACAGATATCGGAATGGCTAGTTAATTTTTATTGTTATATTTTTTTAAAATATGTCTTTAAAATATTTATATTAATTAATTGCGCAAATAGTATTAGAATAAATAAAAGAATTTCCACCTAATAGCAATAACCGTTTCCGTTGTGTGTGAATGAGTCGTTCGGTAAATACGAAATAGTGTGAATCGTACTCGTATTGCCAGCAATGAATGCAAATTTGCCACTTCCCCAATTGGTCGTGTAATAAAGAAAACTTCCTAGTTTTCTTTTTCTTAAAGGAGAAATGAAGGAGTCACTGTTTTTATCTGTTTTTTTTTGTAAAAATAATACAAATTTAAAGTAAATCCATCAAGAAATTAAATATAGAAATTAGTGTTATATATTATATCATCATCAGCCTATCAAGTCCACTCCTGGACATAGGCCTCCCCCAAAGACCACCTATTACGATCTTGAGCGATCTGGATCTAGTGGTTGCCCGCGACATTCATGTTTCGTGGTTGGAGGGTGGGCAGCAGCGCCCTTCCGAGTACAGCAGATGTTCTGCGATTACCAACCCGATGGCCAAGCGTGGTGATTAAGGCTAAACAACCCCTCCAATATTATATAAATATACGCAATTCAGAGAACTGTATTAAAATAGCGTAAACTTTAATGTAGGAATTGACATATGTTCCATTATGTTATTGTGACAGTATTTGGTATGCAAATTATCAAATGATGGTTGATATTTATGAATTATGGCGAAATTTGTTAGTTAAAATTGAACTTTCTTGAATGAAACGAGGTCAATTATCCAAACTTTTCGGGTTAAAGATTATAAATTTTAGAAAAAAGCATTACTGTATAAATCAGAAAGATATAATTCTCGGCATGAATTGTTTGTTAAATCTTTTGTTCCCAGCCTGAACAATCTTTAAAAATATGAAGGGAGTTACAAAGAATTTTAATAAATATTTCAAAGGATTTGAATAATTATAACTTATATTAATTAAAACTTCACAGGAAATTTTTTAAATTTTAAGTCTATCTTTTTATATGCGTTACATAAAATTAAAAACGAATTTGGATTTTAATTAAACTCTATTAAGGCTGCTAATATGACATTCTCGACAATTTCTTGGCTTCCTTGGTTTTATATTTTGATTTGTAAATGTTCTCTTAATTATTTAATTTGTAAGAGAATTTATAATTATCCGGACCGAGATTCGCACCCGATACATCTCGCTTCGCAGTAGACCTATTAAACCACTTAGCTAAGAGGCTCTCAAAATTTGATTTCTTAATACTGATAAGTAATAAACGTATTTACATGCCATTTCTAATTATAAGTAACCTCAAATATTATAAGTTTAAATACCAAGAAATTTCGCGAGCTAATATAAGTGAATACCAGAGAAAATAAAAAATGTGTTCCTAGAGAAAAATGTACACCAGGCTTGTTATATTTTCTGAGAAAACTGTATTACTCCCAAAGGCGGGGCTTAATAATGATAGCTAACAAGTTCCTTCCTTTCAAACTTTTAATTCGATTAGTTTTCGTGTTAACTTGCAATGTATCGCAAATACGTTGTTTTTAAACAAAAATTCAATTAGAGTTTAATTGCTGACAGCTCTCAAACTTTGAACGTTCAAACTTTTACGGATTTATTTTTAAAGACAAGCGTAGCCTTAATTAGATACTTTATACATAATTAATCTTTAGTTCAAGTTTAAAAATGTTACGAAACAAAATATCATTGTTGGCGTGAAAGTTACACAAACTTATATTATAAGAATTATGCTTTTAACACTTTATAGCTTTATATAAGAATTAGAAATTTATATAAGAATTAGAAATTTATATAAGAATTAGAAATTTATATAAGAATTAATAAGACACTTGAATAATTCACGTAGGTATATGAGTCAATTGAAACATTATAGATTATTACCATTTAGTTTTATATTATATTATATATTCAAGTGCAACTAAAGTATCACTTCGGACGAGCCGCACCAATTAGTGCGTTAGCATATGCTTCAGCATGGCTTTGCCACGGGTGATTTTTTTTTGAATTTTAGCTCTGTATTCGCTGCGTTTATTATTCTGATAACTTTCTTAACTTTTTAAATTTTTATAAGACAATAATATCTTAGAATTATTTTGAAAAAATCTTCTTGTACGGATATTCTTCCTGATGAGTATATAATAAATAGATTAATTAGATTAAATAATTCTTTTATTTCATCGAAACCCAGTAAATCAATATAGAAAAACTATAATACCTTAATAAATAAATATATCCCTTGAATGTTGCTTTAATAGAATTCCAGCTTGCCATAAATGTGTCCCAAATAAAGATATCGTTATTAAATAATATCGAGAATAATGGAGATATTGTTTGGGTGACAACTTGATAGAGGTCAGGGGGTTGGGCAGCCAATATACTCCAAGTTGGCAACACCAATAAAACAGTGTGCATCCAGTTGTGAATTTTATTTACACCCAACAGCTTTTATTGTTTTTTGCTAGCTGATATAAATGTATCTTGTTTACTTTAATAGTAGTGCCGATGCTTGTTAACTAAATTCGTTTATCATATGTATATTGTTATCGTTTATCAAACGAAACTGGAAAGGTTTTAAATATATTTTTTATGGTATAAAGAAAAATGGAGCAGGTGGATCTTCTATATTCTACCAGCTATCTGAGAACACTGCCGTCTATGGATAACCGCGATACAACCCACGATTTAGTTGTGTTGCCGGCTCGTTACACTGTTTAAGCAGTATAGTTTCAACGGCCTTGAATATCCTCACTCACTCAGCGAAACACAGTACAAGTACCGTTTCAAGGGGATCATTCTTGGACCCCGTGGTATCACATCAGCATATGCTTCAGCATGGCTCTCCCACGGGTGCAAAATTATTTCGAATGCAGTAATGTAAAATAAAGTAATATTGAAGTTAAAAACTTTACTATTCTTATTAGAGCTTAAATATTTTTGATCTGGACTAAATACTATAGTATAATTATAATTGCAACTTATTAAATATGATGACAGGTAATTTTAAGCTTTATTATCAATAAAAGCAAATAAATTTAAATTTATTTTAAAATAAATGTTTATTTAATTTGACTACAACACGAAAAGTTGTATTTACCTTAAAGTATCTAAATTAAATTGTTATTACTTATTCTGTGAGATATGAGAGACATAAAACAGTGACTGAGAATATTCTAATTCAAGTGGCATGTCCACAAAGTTTGAAGGGTACACGTATAAAGTTGGAAAGTAATGGGACTTATTATCCGGGACGACAACTTTTTCTTTGAGTCGCTTCATGAATATAGCAGTGAGATGATATTCGTCTCGTTAAAATACATCCAAATTAACATTTCATGTTTAGTTATAAAAATTATGCATATACAAATAACTTAGGAAAATACTTGAGCTTAGACAACAGGAAATAACATTAATAAAGTACCGGTCTCTGGTTTCTGTTTTTTATTAGAGAACAGATTATATTAAGAATTTGTAAAATTAACTAGTTTAACTTATTCGGGAAGTTTTTAAAATTTCTAGTTTAATATAAACAGATATTGTAATATACTCACAAATTTCCATTATACAATCATTATTTAATAAAACATATTATTTATTATTTCATAATAATATTAACTATATTTAAGTTAATTTTGATTTATGATAATATTCCTTAAGAGCAAAAAACTTTTCGCCTCACCTCGGTATAAGTTTCTTCATTTAATGACAGTTTACTCCTTGTTCTAATTGAAATAACTCCACGACGAGCAAAACTTTTGTTGGTTACTTTTGTCCGTAAACAATAATCCTATGGTGAAAATACTCGAATGTTCTGAAAGATACCTAAATAAAATTCCATAATTTTTAGGTCATATATCTATTGTATATAATTTAGGTGTACCTAAATAGTTTGAATACATATATATCCTATTTGTTATTTATTTCATAAAATAAATTATAAAACAATAGAATATAGAACTTTGTGCAAATATACGGTATCTAGAACAATTTTCTAGTAAATGTAAGAAATGAAGGTCAACACTTTCTTACTATAAATTTTTTTTAAACACTGATAGTGCGTTGCCGTAATGCCGTAATGGTGACATAAAATAGAAAATTCTTGGCAAGTAAAAATAGAATTGTCTGTATATTTATGTTCTAGTTTATATTTCATAAAAAATAAATCTCCATTGTAAGATTAATTGAACAAAATTCGTACACAAACTTCCTTTCTATAAAAACGCATTCTGCAATTTCGAAACAATTAAAACATGAATTCATAATTTTCCAAAAACCTAGTTTCCCAGAATACTCCGCGTCGAGATGTAAAGGCCAACAAAGGTAAAAGCGAGTTTCTATTCACAAAAACCTCACCTAACTGTACTAGAGACAAACTATCAATCAGAAGTAGGGACAATTACAAAACTGAGATTAATGCGTAGCCTCAGTATTAAAAGAAAATAAGATATGGCGTAGAGAATTTTATGTTAAAATGAAACAACATTAAAATTCCAAACGTAGCACGTGATATCCTTTCCAGCACAGCGAAGTTCACAATTTTGCGCCATAAATAAGGTAATATAAAGAGAAATGCTTCAATTTTGTTTGCATATAACGATATAAGTCCACCAGTAAAATTTATATGAAAATAAATTGATGTAGTGTTCGGAGCAGTCTGCACAGGCTCCGTCAATTTAGAACTTTTTAAAGCGCTTAGTTTTATAGCGAAAACAGATTTAAAGATGCTTTGGAAAACCGTATTTCATTTTAAATAATTCAGAGGTTAGGAAAAGTTTGACAAGCTGCGTGATCGCTTGATCATTATTCAATGATTATATGTTTTATTTTACATTATTTTACATATCCGACATAATTATGACTTGATAAATGAATTTTTTATAGCGTTACTATATAATATAATTTATGTATGGATATTTAAAATTCAGGTTTGTTTACGCACAACAGTTAATAATTTTTTTTGCCTTGCAATGAATGAAATGATGAAGTGTAAGCAATTCTGTATATTAATTTAAAAAATTGAACTCAGAAATGTTTACTTAACAATAAATTAGTCAATATGTATCACGAAATTGGTTTTATTCATGAATAAATATTTAATTTGAATGTAAAAGCGTATTCAAGTTTTATAATTCATCTTTAGTAAATTGAGATTTTAGAAAAGCAAAGAAAGCAATCTCCGCACAGACAATGTTCTAAGAAAATATCTCGGAATGAAAACGTCTTCATTTCAATGAAAACAATTTGTTTTTATGTCACACCTAAAGACTATCTCTGGTGAGGTCAACGGAGGTTGATCGTGTATAAAAATGGGAAGGATAAGTTTAAAATTTTACGTTACAATAACATCGTTGCTTGAAAATAAATATTGATCACAAATAAAAAAACACATGAATGTTAAGCTAATCAAATTAGCTATTGAATTTATAACTCTAGTATAATAATCATTTGCTACTAAAATTAAATAAAAAGATTTAAACCTCTACAAATCAGACTTGTTTCTTAGTGTGGAATGTGGAGGCCGCTTTTATAAACAAAGTTAGCGCGAATTGGTGTAATATCGTGGATGCAGCAAAGCAATCTATTTGCATTGCTGAAGCATTCTGCGTCAGTTGCATTCCACTTGTCCCACTTATGCATATTGTGTTAAATGTTCTACTATAGTTATATAACGTCATTATATGATAAGCTAATTTAATTTCCTAACTGTACACATTAGAATTATATACATTTTACAAAAAACAAAAACGAGCGTTTTGTTCAAAGGGGGAAGGATGGAAGGAAAAGAGGAGGATATATATATGTAAAAGAACATTTATTTTTGATAATATTATCAAAATCAAGGCTAAATCTAATGTATGAGAACGTTACCTATTATTGAACTAAGATTTTTCCCCGAAATAATATGTAATTATTTAGGAATTACAGGTTTAAATTCTTTGGGGATAATACGTGATGACCCCTCCAATACTCGTGATGACCCCTGTAGTATATTTATGTAATTTTTGCAAAAATACATTTATAATATGCATATGGTACACCAGTAACATACGGTAACTCGATGAATTGTATTCAAAAAATATTCTGAAAAATAAAGTTCGATTGTGTAGCAGCCATGATGAATAACAAAATTGTGTATTCCACAATTACACGTTTTATGAAGAGACTTTAGAAGCAATAATATTAACACTTCATAAAACTGGCAATATTTCAAACATTATACGAGAAACGGAACTCGGCGTGCCTTTATTACTTTTGGAACTGCTTAAGTTTATTAGCTGATCTTAACTATGCCAAAGCTATCTTTATGGGTTTTATATTTGAAATTTTCGATGAAGTAAAGCGTTTTCGTTCTTGAATTATTCAATACATATAGTATGTAGTTTTATTATACATTTAAAAAACGAGCCATGGAAATTTAATTTATTAGAATAATATATAAATTCCTGTATTTTACTCCTTCCTAAGTAAATCAAAAATAATAAATTTAGAGCCTCATTTAGTACGAAGCCTCCATAACAACGTTACTTGCTACAAAAAGTTGGAATTTTCATAATATACTTTAGTAACATTTTGTGTCGACATTTTTCAAATGAAATAATGAATGGGATGAGTGTGAAAAGAACAATGTATATTAAGTTTTAAAATGAAATTTCAAAACTTAATTTTAGCAAGATATTTTATACGAAATTTAATGAATTTTATTTGTAAGAAATTTAAAATTTGTTTTTAATATTTATAAAAATTCTATACTCCATTGAGAATGGAGAGGCCCCTTGGTTGAATGTCCTCGCCAGAAAGGAATTTGCTAAAAATACAAATATTTTCTGCTACGTTTTAGACATACCAGTAAATACTTCTTATATGGTAGCGGGAAAATTATATAAAATATTACATTATTAGTATTACATTATTAGTATCACATTTTTGTAATATTTTTAAATATAATAAATCATTTAAATATCTCAAATAACTAGACTACGATTAACTAAAGCGTAGAATTAGTATGCTAGGGCTAAGTTTATCGTTGCCTTGGATGATATATAGTACAAAAATTGTAAGTCTAAATTATGGAAGTAGCTTGAATTTTCCCATTAAATTCTAATGATATAAACGTTAATGTAAATGATCATAAATAAATAACTACATGTATTTTTAAATAAACAGCCTTGGGAAATTGTACTAATTAAAATTGAATACTCTAATGAAAGGAAATAATAAAAATTTGCCTTCGACCCTCTTTACAATATTTTTACGAGTTTCTAAATTGTTAAACGTCTTAAAGGCGACGACTGTAGAATAGATAATTAGATTGTAATTAAACAAATTTTAGAATAAACGTTAATTTTAAGTATATAGTTCATTATTCATAGCCAAATGATTTCCCACGAGTAGAAACGATTAAATGCTTTATGTGGCGAACTTAATACAAGTTGGCCTAGCCACCAGTTTATAACAAAGTGTTAATTTAACTTTCTAGTAAAAAAATAATATTGCACTAGTGCGTGAATTAAGCACATTTATTTCCCCTGAGCAGATACTACAAGAAATAAATTTTATAATATACAAGACATAATTTAATGCTATAAAATAGTAAATTATGTTTAATATCATATATGAAAGCTGATCTCTCACATATCAATATTGAGCTGAATAAGAAATATGTTGTGTTCGTCAAATTGCATAATTTACTTTAAAATATTTAGTTTTTTTCAATTTTTTTTTATTTTTATATTAATATAATGTACAAATACTACAAGTTCACGTGTATATTAGATAAATATATGAATTAATGAATGATAATTTAATTTTAATTATGTAATATAAATTCCGATAAATATGTGATTTTGGTATAAATTAAAACCGCCCATGAACAACCGCGCATAGGTTGTGTTTCCGGCTTGTTACGCCCTTTTTTTAAGGGCCTCCGATATCCTCACTCACTCTGCGAAACACAGTACCAGTACCGTTTCACGCTGAGTATTCTGTGAGCCCGTGG
>DWCF01007682.1:0-10316 GCA_018230265.1 Delias oraia
AAGTTTGACTAAAATACGTTCTGTATTTTCGCGTGAAGGAATAAAAAACATCCATCGGAACAAACTTTCGTGTGTATTAAACACAAATAAATAAAAAGCAGGAATAGTTTCACTGTATTATCGTCACTGTAATTTGAATTTGATTTAAACTTCGGGCCACGTAACACGTGGTTGGCCATGCTATGCTATAACACCAAAAATTTAAAAAGTAGAAAAAATTAAATTTCACGCTTTTTCGTTTACTACATAAAAATAATTTATTCTTTAGCCTCAATAACACGTGGTAATCATGCTATTGAATTGTAACTTATATGGCACGGTTGTCGGTTTACCATGGCAGTGCCATCTATTGATTACTTACTCTATCCAGTCGAAAAGTATCGACATCTGTTAGAATCTTTTGGAGTTAACAGATAATGGTGACTGTCAATTAAATATAAACAAATCATTTGCAATAAAATAAAATTGCGACGATAATTAAAGATCTAAGCTATCCTATCTCTCAATTTGGACCAAACTGCATATTGCGTGCAAATTTGAACGAAATCTATTAAGCGGTTTAGGAGTCCATTGAGGACAAACATTGTGACACGAGATTTATATATATTAAGATTACCTGGTACTGGTGGCGGCATAGAGAGAACTCTACTCAGTGCAGAGTCTTCCAATACTACTGGGTCAACACCGTGATCCCACTCGCAGAGGTCACCACGCATACAGTATCCTTTCACTGAAACAGCAAAATAATCATATATCATTTAATCATTGCATATATCTTCGTAGCTAAGTGGTGATATAGGCCTATTACGAAGCGACAGGTATCGGGTTCCTTTCCCGGTTCAAATAAAATACTTATATATTTGGGTTTGATAGTGGCCGGGCGAGTGTTTCAACCCGTGCGAGAGCCATGCCGAAGCATTTGCTGACTCACTAATTATGTCAACTCGTTCGAAGTGAAATATTTTTACTGTTTTTCGCTGAGTGTACGAGTCGTGAAACTACAACGCTCAAGAGGCGTAAAGTTCTGACAACATTGGAGAGCCTCGTAGCTACATGGTTAAGCATAAGCCTAACAAGAAGTTCGAACCCCGTCCCGGACAAATTATAATTTAATTTATTCGGTCTCTGGAAGGGCTTGACAATCGCCGGCGGTGCTCTCTTACCATATAAGAGACACACCTGCTCCGTTCCCCGCTATACCATTTAAAAAAACAGCGAGCGACTTGCGAGTTGCTGGTTGTTGTGGGGTCTTACCACAGACAAGACGCCCACCTACTCCGCAGACCTCTATACTGATAACACTTTATAGACAAGATTATCAATCCTATTTAATTATCAAGTATATATAGAACTCACAGTCGTAGTCTTTGCATCGGCGCTTGTAAGTGTCCGCGTGGTCCAAGCGAGTTTCGTGAGGCGACAGTGTCCTGTCGCGCGATCTATCACGAGACCTGGATGCATAAATCAACAATTTATAATGAACAAAAAACAACCAAAGCGCAGATTGTGCCGCGGTTGAGCATGAGTGGCGCTGTTCCACTACCCTATAGGACACCCAGCTGCTCCATTGTCATCTATACTTTTAAAAAAAATATCTCACCCTGAAGACTACATCTCATCGAGTGAGACTGGGGATATAAACTGTTCTTCGAAAGATCGACATCCACCGATGGACAAACGCGTATCACTTTGCGGTTCCTCTACTGTTTGCTGAGTGAGTGAGGATATTGGTGGCCCTTAAAAATACAGCTTAATTGGCGTAAAAGTTGGCAACATAATGCGCGGAATGTAACGTGGTTGTACATGGGCGGCCGTGTTCTCTCCACATAGGAGGCCCACCTGCAACATTGTCCTCTATACTATAAACAACTGGTTGATTGTGTTACCGGTTTTCGCTCACTCAGCCAATACAAAGGCATTGCCCAAAAGACCCGACAAGAACCAGATCCAACAATCAAACAAAAAGTATTACGTTTTTAAGTCTTTTTTACAATAAGATCCGAGAATATATTCAAAATATTTCTGTAAATAAATATAAACAACTGTTAATGGACGTTTTTAATGAGGCATACTATAAGTTAATGATTTTGTAAATGATGTAAAGCCTTGGGAATAAGGTGTTCATATCAGGCATTCTCACAGATTATTTTTTGTTATATTTTTTATATTTTAATCATCTTTCGCCGGTTTTTTGCAGTGTTCTTTGCTTGGAATCGGTGGAAGACTGATTTTGACGTTCAACCAGCTGCACTTTTGTTTTAATGTTGAATAAAAATATTTAATTCCTAGGAGCCCTTCAAAAAAGTGCGTACCAATCTCAAAAAGACGCGTATTTGCTAGGGCCGAGGGTGTCCATGGACGAAGAACTGCGTATTCTAGGTGTGCCTTTTGCTCGTTCGCCGTTTTCATAAAAAAAAGAAATAAAACTCACCTGTCCCGATCCCTGGAGCGAGACAAACGCTCCTTATGTTCTCTGTCTCGCGACATTCTATCTCTGTCCATCTCACGCACCACGCGCATCCTATCCACCTCCCTCTCGCGCGGTGCGGGCGATCTTGACCTGGGAATAAAGACATTTTAAAGAGCCATCCATTTATTCCGTGACCTTTCATTTCACAATTTTTTAACTCGCTTTCCTCTTTGGTAATATGTAATTTTTTTTGCTATGGCTATCATCTGCCGGCCATACGACCTTTACAACTCAAGTCTTTTGGGGCGAGTCGTGAATTTGATTTGTAGCCGCGCCTAGGACAAGAGCGTCTATCCTGCGAGATATGAATCTAGTCGTGGGCCGTCGCGTGATCATAGACTGCCTGAGTCCGGTCGGAAGCTTACCAATGTGAGTCTGGCGACATAATTAGGTCCTCACCTCCATTTTGGGCGGAGGCGGTTGTTAGCGCGGTCTCTACACAGAAGCTTACCATCTGAGCTTGGTAATATGTAGTGAGATTAATATTTCGAAAACTCGATAATTTATAATATTCTAAGTCCCTCGAGTTCCGAACGAGGGTAAACTGTAATAATTAACGCGCTTGTCACGATCCAAATATCTTAGAGACTAATACTTAGAAATTATTAACTTCTATATGGCAATACAATATGTGTGAAACCACGTAGCATTTTTGGCCGCCTTATCTCGGGTTGTTATAAAAATATGTTAACCTTTTTTTTTTTTAATCATACCTAGACCGGCTAGGCTGCCTGTCGAGCAAAGTGGGCGGACTTCTGTTCCTATAACGCCCTCTGGGTGACGGGGAACGAGACGGTCTTCTGCGAATAACACCACGGAATTAGTATCTAAGCAATAAGAAGCTTTTATTCATTGTAAAAGGCGGGAACACGGCCCAACCGCGGCTGTCCAATGATAGGCGGCGGTGTTCTCTTACCATATAGGAGACCCAGTTACTCCATTGTCCGCTACACTGTAAATCTAAGTAGAATTGTTGTTGTGGACGATTAAGAGGAAGGGAACACACAACACAAATATTTGGTTAATTACATAGATATACATATTTCAACTTTTTTGTATTTTGTATTGCTTATATTTCAACATTTCCCTATATTTAATTTATAATTTTCTCATAATTCACATTGCCCTAAGAGATATTTTTTTAAATTAAATAATTACATTGATTGACTTATGAAAAGGTTCAATCAAATAATAGTACCGTTATTTCAGCATCATGTTTTTTTATCACAGCGAAAGATTTTCATTAACATTAACTCCACGAGTCGAGAAATATTCTTATAAACCGCACTTTTATAAGACAAAGCAAATAAATGCTATTTATCTCGACATTATTGTTAACTCAACAAACAAAACCACAAAATATTCGTAACTTTAAATTTTGATAACAATTAATATATTTATTATAACAATTAATATATACCTAAATGTTCTCTTTTATTGAGCAAATTCCCCCTTTGCTGATATGCGTTGAACTACCCTCCCCCCCCCCATTCCTCCCACGTACTAGTTTTTAGGACAAAGAATCTTAAAATTAAAGTTTTTGCTTGTAGTGATTTGCAACAACAGTTAATAAAACAAAACTCTAGTTTCTCTGCAATAAAAGAAACGACATTGAATGTTTCCAATTACTTCGTCGTTCCCAAACCACAATCTTTACAATCTCATTTCACCACAGACTACCATGCCATAATATAAGAACCTCAGAAGACCTCAGAAGTGTTTTTTTTATTTAAAGAAAATATCAATTTGTTGAGTCCTTTTGTAAATAAATTAATTTTATAAAATTTGTGAGATAAATTTCTTTAATAATCTTAAACATTAAAGTTCATGACTTCAAAACTCATGCTGAAAAACTTTCATTTTCAGATTGTAATATTTTTTTATAGTATAGCGGACAACGGAGCAAGTGGGTCTCTTATAAAGTAAGAGAACACCGCCGCTCATCAACAACCGCGCTACACTCCGCGCATTGGTTGTGTTGCCGGCTTTTTACACCACTTAAGCGAAACTTTTAAGGGCCTCCGATATGATAAATGACATTTTAGCATATTTAAATAAAATATCAATCGGTCGAGTCACTATTAATTATTAATATTAATTAACTTTACTACAATTTGTAAAGATATTTCTTAAAAAATCTTAAACATTAATCGTTACAACTGATGCAAACTGAAGAATTATCAGTTGTATTAGTCGCCAGTCAGTAGTATGAGTTAGCTCTTATGATACTGGTTAGTAGTGTTAGTTACCTCTTCTCATACCGTCTGTCCGTGTGTTCGTCACGCGGGTGCCGTCTCGTGCGGGATCGCCTCTCCCAGGAACGCGAGCGGCGGCGACGGCGTTCGTCCTTGTCTCGTAACTGTAAAAACCACAACAGTTAAAAAATGCTCTTAAGTAATATTTCCAATACCACAAACAACGAACATCCTCGTAGTTAGGCTGTCTTTTAAGTATTGTCGCGGAACTGTAAAATCTCATACAGTTAAAAAAATACTCATTTAAAACAGCTGTTAACATAGTAATAATGCCAATATCATTACAGAGCTTAGTAGTAAAGTCGTCTTATATGCCATATTGCAAAACCACAATGCCATGTCGCATAACCATAAAAACCCCCAACAGTTAAAAAAATACTCTTAAAACAACTGCATAGAATAATGCTATGAAAATCATATAAAAGAGCCTTGTAGCTACGAGTAAGTCGGCTTATGGCGGTTCTAGAGCTATCGGTTCCGAATAAAAATTTATAATTTTGTAAGATCTTGACAGTGGTCGGGGAAGTATTTTAAGACTATCAAACCCGTGGGATAGCCATGCCGACGAAATGGTTGGGCCTGATCGTCTTAAGTACTACCATGGGCTCACAGTTCACAATATACAGTTAAAGCGGCCTAAAAAACCGGCAACACAACAAGCGCGGAATGTGATGCGGTTGTTCTTGGGCGGCGGTGTATCTTATATACCATAAAAATGCGATCATAGACATTCACATGATATGTTATCACTTATGAACGTAAGTAAGCCTACACTCTGAGCAATCTTTTTATCATTATGTAGCAGGCCACAGAGCAAGCGGCTCTCCTCTATGGCAATGTTTCTCAACCAGTGGACCACGGATCGCTGTCGATCCGCGAGCATTTATGTATATAAATGCTTGATGTATATATATATATATATATACTTACACCATAAATGACACCGTGATGTATATATATATACATCACGATGTGTCACATTCATATTAATGGTAATAATAGTTAAAATCTATAGCTATTTTAAATCTATAGCTATTCTGATTTTTGTTGTTTATTTTTAGTTTAAAGATTTCGTGAAAACTGTCCTTGAAACGCTAGTGGTCCGTGACTGAAATAGGTTGGGGATCGCTGCTCTATGGTAAGAATTCACCACTTCCACATGGGATTTACGAACAAAGTCTTTAATGCTGAGAAATGATAGCTAAACAATAAAACCTCTTACCGTTTCGTTCCTCCTATCTCTTCTCCTCAGAGGTTCCACAGGTTCTTCAAGAAGCTCGGTCGGTAATACCTGCAATTGAAGAATATACACGTCAGTATGTATTCAAAATTTTAAAATTGTTAATTACATTTTATTAATAACTAGATAAGGCTAAAAACTAATTAAAATAAACATACAAATTTTGCAAATTACCTAATGACAGTCGCTAATCTAAAGATTAAATCATTAATCTGTACTTCTACAGATTCATTAGTAATTAATGATTTTGTAGAAGTACATGAATTTCACACTTTACACATTTCTTTAGTCTAGTGGTATTTTAACAAGTAAGATTCACTCAGCAACACAAAGTTAAAATGATATACTTGTTGTGTTGCCGGCTTTTTACGCCACTTAAGCGGCATTTGTGAGGGCCTCGGAAATAGTCACTCATTCAGTGAAACACAGTGCAAGTATTATTTCAAATTAAATATTCTGCGATCACAAACTCAACTTGTGATATCGCCAACCAACACAACTTCAGCATGGCTTCGCCCGGACTATTTGTCAGCTTTTGATTAATAAAAAAAACTTTTTTGCTAAAACTTTTTGTTTATTTTAGCTTACCTTGACTAGAGTTTGCTCATTTTGCGGCGGCCTCCGTGGTACCACAACCCGATGACGAATCGGTTCGCGTACCTCGGCTGGCGGGGAACGGTTTCTTGGCTTGTCTTCGGTTTCAGCAGGTATTGGAACCACTGAAAGAGGTAAATAGTTTATTATGGAATAGAGAATATAAATAAACAATTTCATTTGTGATTTGTTACACTAAGGATCCTTGATTCGCATCTGAGCTAAAAGATATAAGACATAGGTCTTGTCTGTAAGTAAAATTTTCAATTTAATAAATATATTTTATCAATATAACAAGCACCATGCCACTCATAATAAAACAAATTTACTATCTATAGTAATAGAAATAATTGCAATTTTACAAACCATGATTTTCTGGCTGTGGCTCCTCAATTGGTGTATTGAGCGGAACCATCACATCTTCCTCTGTCTTCTCCGCTGTACATTTGAGGTAATCCTGGCTGTCCAATGCTTTAAACAGCATATCCACAAACGGTTTAGTCTCTGAAAAGTAATAAATGTCAAATCAGCATCACAAAATTTCATACAGTTCTACAAGTAAAACTTTATAACCTATTTTTGTATCAAAAGTTCAAATTCTTGGCAGTGATTTAAAAGGCAAAAATTCCCGAGTTTGCTTAGGGGCTATTCAAGCATAACTAATTTTCATCTCCGCCTTGCCAGAAAAAGTAAGCAAAGCTTTAAACCTACCCCCACACTTATGCAAATATTAGTATATAGATTTCACTTCTACTGCATTGTATTTGTATTAATACATTTGAAAAAAATTAGAAAAATAATCAGCATGGTTATTTCCCCTACTCAATTCTAAGTGAGAAATCCTAAATGTAATGATGATTTATGGGATTCTACTGAAAACATGGGTTATCATATGTGTAAAGTAAATAACTACTGCTGACAGAATCACCATGGTGACTCCCAGGCAATTAAAAATAAGCAAAGCAAATATGCCCCCCTCCTCAGAGTTCATATAGAAAACTTGAATAAGCCCCTGTAATAACAATGTATAACTTCCTGGATGACCCTATAACCTTAATAGATAGCCATATAATCATAATTAATGTAATAATAAATTGTTATTATTCTATACCTAGTTGTAGGAACACATCAAGCTGATCAAGCATGCCGTCACGAAGCTCTTCCAACGGCTTATCCTTCTTAACTAGGGCATAAACATATTTTGCTAATGCTGCTGGATCCGCATCACAACTGAAATATTTAATATTTATTTTTTACTGTTATGGATCTGTGGGCAGCTATTTTTACATAATTAACTGTTCTTATACTTCATTATATTACAGTTGAAAGCTTTCTCAAGACCATTTTGAAAACATTCATAATTTATTATAGTGATCATTAAGAAATAAAACTACATGGAATCTATATAATGAAAACATATTTATAACTATACATTTATTTATATATAGCATAATTATTATATAAGTATATTTCATTATATTCTACTGTACATGTCAACCAAATTTCATTATATAGTTATATTAAATATATTATATACAGTGTAAAGTCCATGTAATGTCGTTAAATGTTAATATTAACATTTAACAACATTCAATTTATATTATTAATATTTTTAATGTCGTTAAATAGAGGGCGATTTAACAACAAACTCCCTAAAGCGTCGATATCAATTGGCTTTAGTTGGTTTAGGTTGTTTTCCATCCACCTTTTCTTCTCTCCATTTAACGACAACTCTTTATATATGCACAGTCCCTTCAGTGTCATTATATAGAGTTTACACTGTATATATAATAAACTTTGGTTGACATATACTGTAGAATATAATAAAATTTAATTATTTAATAATTACGTTAAATAATTACAATATTATCATGTGTTAACCAATATTTCCAATGGTATCTAAATGTAGATAATGTGTGTGGTAACAGGCATCAGAGAGACCAAAATAGATTGACATTAAAAATATTCACAGCATGAGTAAAAGATTATTTATAAACACATGTATTAAGCTTTTAATGTAAAAAGATTATCTTGAAAACAGAGATGAGTAATTATTTATTGTATCATTTATTGTGTCATTATTGTGTCATTTGCAGCTGAATTAAAATGTACAAAAATATGTTAAACACTTCTTTTTTACAATTTTATTATAGGTTAGTAAATGAAACAGAAACACAAATTAGCTTTTGGCACTTGGTCGTTCAGCACTGTATACCTACCATATATAAGCAATAATAAACTCAAAATCGATGAATAAGAAATTCCTCCATGTTTAGTTTTTTTTTCTATAACAGTATAACAGCTTCACTAGTATAATATTTTAGTGTCTATTATCAGTAAACTAATTTTAATTATTTAGATGTGATTGTTACAGGCTACTACTACCACTTATTATAGCCACTGTTATATTGGTAATGTTCATAATTTGAAGTTATAAAAAATAATACAAATAAAGTGAAAAAATAGTAATAAAAAAAACCAATGATAAAAGCAAATAATTAATGCATAAGCACGACCGATGTCGTATTTAATTACATTAATAAACTTGCAGTTATATAACCTTTTCGGGTTATTTAATGTGATATGTTGTTAATGCATTAATTGATTATCACCAGATAAAAGAGGCTTTAGGTTATGACTGTAATATTGCAGAAACAACTAGTTTTGATAAAATTAAGGAAATTCCGCAAAACTACCGAATTCAACAGTTTGTTTCATCTCAATATTATAATAAATGTATGAGTATGAAATTAAATTAATTGCTCACGTCTCAAGTTTTTTTAACCATAATTGACTAGAGGAATTTAAACGTCAAGGATTGATGCAATTCGTCATAGTAGCACTAAATTTAATGTAGGTATTTTATTATAATAAATTTTTTTATTAAATTATCTATTATCATAAATGTTGTGCATTTTAAATTGAAATTTTAGCAATATAAACGCAAATTTTAAGAAATTTGTCAATTTACTCACAGGGGTTCCAATATGGAGGTCAACCATGTTTTGAACGCATCTGGATTTTCTATAATCATTTTTATTTCTAAATTCGATGTTTATACTTAAATTTCCATGTAAAATATCACTAATTGATCACAAATCACTGTAGAAAAATACTTGATAACCCTTATTTCAAAGATTTAATTCAAGACACGACTTTAGCGTTTCTCTTTTCCAAGTGAAAAATATTTCTTTCAATTCTGTTGAAAGTTGAGCTGTCGTAGATCGTAGACTATAGTATTATTTAGTGTTACCACTTCCCAATTGTTTTTGTTTCCATTTTACCACAGTATGATAGCACTGGTGCCAGCGCACTTCTATCTACATATTTATATATGCATACATAAAAAATTCACTCACCGGTCTCTCTATCCTTGACCGTGGACCGACATATAGTTTCACATCTGTCGCTTTGATCTTCTTGACACTTTATTAAAAAAGCACTTTGGGTTTACATATTCGGGGCATTTCATGCAAAATAAGCGCCTCATAGATTACTATGATTATTACTACTCATTAGAGCGTATTGTTGTTTATGTAAAACTGTTTTGTTTGCGTAGAGCAATGTTTCGAAATCTTTTTGCAGCGTAGCATTCGCCCACATTGCACGTCTACAAATAATCAATTCCCAATTCATGCGAATCGCGACCACCACGACTTAGAACTGCCAATAATATATCTTTCTTAATATATATAAATCTCGTGTCACAATGTTTGTCCTCAATGGACTCTTAAACCGCTTAACAGATTTCGTTCAA
>DWCF01007683.1:0-10316 GCA_018230265.1 Delias oraia
GTGAGCCCGTGGTATCACTTCGGACGAGCCGCCCCAATTAGTGCGTCAGCATATGCTTCAGCATGGCTCTCCCACGGTTAAATAAATTAATCCACAGACATACTTAGACAAATAGCACAAGATCATTCGGGTTATATTAATAAAAGACTGGAGGCAACTGAATAGGAGGTCAGAACTGCTTATGGACACGCATTGTCTTATAAGAACCTGGAGTACATTGTCAGCCAAAAAACAACAGTAAATAAATGGTTTCCACGCGTAGGAGAGCCTTGTCCAAATGGATACCACGGGCGCACAGATTACTCAGCGTGAAATGGTAGTTGTACTTGAAACAGTTCTTCTACTATCTTTCGCTGAGAAATTGAGGATATTGGAGGTCATTAATAATGCCGATTATGTAGAGAAAAAAGCCGACAACAAAAATAATACGTGGACTGTGGCACTATTGTCCATGGGCGGATACTTGCCATGTGGTTCTCTTACCATTGTCTTTTCATTCGTGTAATTTCTTCTCCATTGTTCACTTACAATAAAAAAGAAGAATAACATAAAAATAAGTTAAATTAAGGGCAGTGAACTATAGTCTATCCCCACCACATGTGGTGGGGTATAGACATCGGTTTTCATCGCCCCCAACCTAACACAAAAAAAACAAAGAAATTTTTTACCTCCATATCCCTGAGTACAGGCTAGTACAATCCAACCCATTACAGCTGCCCATAGAGCCCTCATGGTTACATTGAAGAAAACATGATGCAAATCAAATTTGTATGGCAGTTGATTGAATGAATATACAGTTAAGTATATATAAACTACACTAATAATGGATGCTGTCCAGCCAAGGATGACATATTTCTACAACAAAAATTATTAATGTTTTTGTGTTCAGCCGAGGGAGAGCCACGCTGAAGCATATGCTAAGATTTTAATTCAGCCGGCTCGTCCAAATTGATACCACGGGCTTTCAGAATACACAGCGTGAAACAGTAGTTGTAATTGAAACGATGCTTCTATGTGTTTTGCTGAGTGGGAATATCGGAGTCCCTTAAAAATGCCGATTCAGCGGTGTAAAAAGCCGCCAATACAACCAATGCGCAGACTGTGACCATTATCACACCACATACCACATAGGACACGCATGTATTCTGTCGTCCGCTGTACCATAAAAAAGTTATATAACAGATTGGGTGGCACTGCCTATAGACTATGGCGCCACAAGCCGCGCTGTGGTCGTATGGTACTTTTTACGCTACCATGCTGCGAAATCCACCAGTACGCTCATGCTGGTATTCTGTGAGCCAGTGGTATCATTCTGGAAGAGCCGGCCCAATTAGTGCATTGTGATCTCTTACTATGGAGGAGACCTAGTCCGTCGTCCGATCAATATTAAAAAACCTTATAAAAAATGTAATAGCCAGGGTAAGTTTAAGGCTTTTAAATGAAAAATTTAAGGATAGTCTTTTATACTAATATGGATTTTAAATATTTTTTATAATTCGTACCATTGATATGTGTATTCGTCCCTTTTTCTTATGCAACCAGAATATATAACCATAAATTAACCCAACAACAAATGGTGACGCACGGGTGATTGGGTTTATGTAGAAATCTATGAAGTATCCTTCTACGTTTTGAGTTTGCCTGAAATTCAACACAAATATTAGGCCTATTCAATGCTATTTCAAAAAAGAAACATGACTATTTTTAAAAATCAGTGAAACGTCTACTTAGGATGATAATTTTGACAACTTAAGTTGGTAAATTTATGCGATTATTAATTATTTTAATTAATAAGTTTATTTAATTCAATTAAAATCGAGTGTAGTATTAATTGTTTTCGATATATTTCGATTTTAAATTATGTGATATAAATTAAAATCTATAATGATCCATCTATAATGATTATCATCTAAAGTCAGATTATAGTAAAGAAAATATATAATATTAAACTTCATGGGTGTGATCAGTCCAAATAATACACTGGCTGAGTGTGGATGTTCTCTGAATATATTAAAAAATTGAATAAGATTAAAATCTAAAGACGAAGTTAAAATAGCTATCATAAGACATAATAAGGAACTAGCTTATCTCTGAAAACGTGATCTTGCCGTATAAATTTTATAAAATATCGCAATTAAAAAAAGGTACATAATATAACTAAATGTTTGGAATGAGTATTACCATAATCTTATTCTTAATGCCAATTGTTTTGCCTTCAACTTTATGATATGGTAATAAAGTTCAAAATAACCTTAAAGTACTATTACATATTATTAAAGATCTACCTGAAAAACTCCCATTTTATATGGATCTTTTAATTGTTCTCTATGTAAAAACCAGCTTCCAGGTAGGTATATTCTAAATTAAGAATTATCCTAATCGTCAGCTGTTTTCGAAATTTACGATTAGCAACACATTCAGCGGTTCCTTTTAATATTAAAGAAATCAATGGGACGTACCACAAACCATTATGAACGGTAGGATAGTCGTAGTAGATGGAAACGTATAGAAGGATTAGTAGAGACGTAACCAGAGACGCAATTAGAACCACCCAGGCCAAGGTTGAAGAGAACAGAAGGGAGATGATTACTATCGGACTCAACAAGTACAATTGAGTATCCACACTAACATACCAGGAATGAACGGTACACTGAAATTAAAAAATTAACAAAATAGAACGCCTGAAGGTTATTTTAAAATAATAATCACATAATAGTTTGAAATAAAAGACAGAAACGAATTTGCTGATCCATCCCAATCAGATAACGTCTAAGGCAGGTACAGTGTCGCCGTGTTTATGCCGAGCCAAGCCGCCGAACATAATTCCACTTGCACTGGAATGCCATGGACGAATCGATGCCGGCTCCTTTGTGCGACAGAGCCGGAGGCTAACTCGGTGGCACTGTGTCTAAGAGCCCTATACGAACTCGCTCTATAGGCGGCAGATAAGCATAGTGGTTCTTTTCATAATTTCATCAAAAACAACTCTTACCGCCCCAATCGGTCGTAAAAAATTCTGCATATGGAGCAATGTCGCCCACCACTTATTCTTGCACGCATCTACGCAATACGCCATATATTCCCAATCTGGCCCATCGGTTACCCAATTGAGAATGGATACCTGCAGAAGCACAGTCACCGCCAGAACCGGTAAAGTCCTCCAATATCGATTGATATAGAATAGGTGGAGCGTCTTAAAAAATGTCCCTGTGAAACATTTTTTAGGTATAACATAATGTTCATTTACAAAAAAACACGATACACTTTTCTTAGAAATCGATCTAAATTTATTTAAATATGTGTGTAATAACTTAAAACACTTCTCTGATTCTATGAAATAGTGGAGAACGGAGTATGTGAGTGTCCTATATATTAAGAAAACACCGCCACCCATAGACAACCGCGCCAGAGGCCACGTATTGCTTGCGTTGCATCAGCACGTTAGCATATGCTTCAGCATGGCTTTTAGGTTTGTCACGTGTAGACTAGGTAAAATAACTACTTTCTCAATCTTAAAGCGTTTTGACATTAAAATGAAATAAGATTCGACAACATAAGATTTTGCAACAATAAATTACACATATAAAACATAATTAAAGATGATTGTTATCTTTACCACTAAATAGGAAAATCCATTCCTTAATCTAATTCACAAATGACTTTAAGAGATTTTCAAACTGAAATAATTCACATAAACATGATTGTATTTCTTGAAAAAAATATGCCATCCCATCATTTAATATTTTAACACGCATAAATAGAAATTTCATACAATATTTTGACTAAGTAATTTACTTTTTGTAAATAGAGCATGCGAGTATCCTCTATGGTAACAGTTTATCGTCGGCCACCCATGGGCAACCGTGCCACAATCCGCGCTTTGATTGTGCTGCCAACTTTTACACCACTGATTAAATCGGTAGAATTATACAATCATTTTTCTAATAAAATTTACAAAACTGCGAACTACCTGGAATCATTTCACTTACTAAATTAATTCAATTAATAAAAGCATACAGCAGACATCATCCTGCCCGGTACGCAACCTACTGGGTCCAATTAAGAATTACTAACAATCCATGGGCACACTAAGCCCGAAATACAGATACACTGATACACATTACCCTCAATTTTTGTATTCAGATAAAAGCTTGTCCTTTTCCTGGTTCTAAGCTACCTCTCCGCCAATTTTAAATCATATCAGTTCAGCCGTTCTTGAGTTATAAGTAGTGTAAATTACACGGCTTTCTTTTTTATATATCAAACTAAACCAAAAAATACCTAATGTGTGATTATTTCACGAAAGACTTGGCTGCATGGGTTTGCCCACTTTGCCTTCCCCATGAGGGGAGAAATTAATTGAAATTATGATTTATTAAATAGTTGGTTGTCAAATCTAATTAAGTTTAATTCATAGTACACAAATAGTGGTCGGCTTCGAGCAACTTAATTATTAATCTGTCAGATTATTTTGTCGGCTTCGAGAAACTTAATTTTAACTAATTTCAGTTGTTAATTTAATGTGTCTGAATTCAGTCATAATATTTGACATAAGATATGACCATCAACTATATAATAAGATTAAACGCGAATTAGAACTTTATGCAGCGGTAATAAATTACAAATATGGAAAATGGATTTTTTGAGAGTTTTTCTGGCAATAATTCTAAATTTCCATTTAAACTTTTCCTAGACCACCACAAACATTTCAAGACCATGAAATAAAAACAAAAAAAATTGTCGAAAGACAAAATAAAATAATTAGGGACCAAAAATTTCACGAAAATTGATCGAGCTATATCAGAGGAGTATAATTCCTAACACCGTGATGGGAGAATTTTATATATTAGTACTTATAATACTATTGGTAACTCTACTAAGAAGGGGTAACTCAAAATACTACTATCACTACCATAATATTCATATTTTTTAAAGTATATTTTTTCACCAGTGGGAGAGCCATGCTGACGCATTGGAGCGACTCGTCCGAATTGATACCACGGGCTCACAGAATACTCAGCGAAAACCGTACTTGTACTGTTTTTCGCAGTCACCGCTTAAGCGGAAAAGCCGGCAACACAACGATGCGTGGACAGTGGCGCGGTTGTTCATTCTTGCTCCATTATCCGCTATAGAAAAAAAATCTATACAATAATTTATTTACTAACCCCATCTAACTTCTTAAAAATCCAAATATTATATCACACACATATATCACTTAAATTGTTTGAGACCCCGAATTAATATGAACTAAATAAGGAGCGCAAAAATTTAATTCGTACTAAATTACTTACATGGAGTAAAATTTAATGGTAATGTGTAAATACAAAATAACCCGCTCAACATGAAAAATGTATCCACAATGATTGGGCTCGCAGTAATCAAAACGCTGCTAAAATTTGTGCTCCACTGTAAATATATAAAGTAATTATTTCAAGTCCTTTAAAATAGCGAATAAATTTCCAAAGATCGAAACTGATACCCATGACGTCACAACTATTTACAAGACTACTTGTCCATGGTTCATTAGAAAGTGAAACCTATGTCAAAAGCAAGCTAGAGTGAACCGTACCATAATAGTACTAATAGTTGGTATAATTACCTCTAGTACATCTAAGATATTACGCAGCGGGAAGAATATTCGGAAGAGATATGTGTGACCTATTACGACCCAGATCATAGACAGGGATCTGATGCCATCGACGCATTCCAGCGAAAACTTATTACTTTTGAATGTCAAAAGCCGTTTGGTATTTGTGTAGAGTGAGAAAGCAGTTAACAATTTGCTTTTGGGTTTGTCTGAAAGAAAGTTTCCATAAATTATAAATTTCATTTTATCAACTATAGGTATAATGTGCCTTGAATCTTATTTAAACACGAAAGCTATCCAGGTGAAATCAAACACAGTTTAATTGAAGGTTGGCACGTAATATTGATTAAATATAATATTGATTAATTTAATACTTACATTTTTTGACGTGAATGTTGTATAAGTCATAGCAAGTACTGAGAAGTGTTAACAGAAATAGTATCCCAAACACACCGCTGAAAAGTTGAATTAAATTAGATTCAAAGTGTTATATATTCTACAGGCTTTAATTTCTTTGTAGCCATGTTTTATGATGACGTATAGGCACCAATAAAAAAAACAAATACAGCTACTAATGTTTTATACAATAGATATAACAAGATTTTATACATGAAAAAAATACGGATTTCCATGACTTCCAAATCAACTATTTTCTTAATTATTTGATGAGAAAATAATTTCGGACCTACCCTCTTTTAACGATTGTAATGACTGCAAATGATAAATCTACGATACATACATAATTAAAATAAATTTATTAACAACGAATATACTATCAAAAACAATTTTTTTACGTATTTTTTGTACTGAAAAGTAATTATTTAAAGAATATTATTTTAAAATACAGAAGAATTCTTCTCGCAAATAAAATAAATTATCATACAATGCAACATAATCCGCCGTGCTGAATGTCTTATCTCCGGGCAATCGACATAAACCCTCGATGTATTGGATCTCTGGTACACGGTCTATGGACATAATGTAATCGCCAACCTGCTTTACTGAACACACTTTGGGTATACACGTACCAAGCTGCATGGCAATTAAAGATTTATCACTGTAACAAAAATCATAAAACCAGCTCATAGCTAAATGCTACCACAAAGCAAGTGGTATTGGGTTCGATTCCCGATATAAATAGGGTAAGTTTCTTAACACTGTTGCACCCGTTTGAGAGCCATGCTGTAGTTTATGGTAACGTACTAATTGGCCCGACTCGTCAGAACTGGTACCACAAACTCACATGATAGCAGCGTTAAATAGTACTTTTACTGTGTTTCTCTGACTGAGGTTATTGGAAGACCTTGAAATACCGCTTAGCGATTTAAATTTTTTACCCGGTAAGTGGCTTATTGGGGCAACACAACCAAAGCGCGGATTGTGGCGTGGTTTCCGTGATCTTACCATACAGGATAACGACCTGCTTTGTTGCCCGCTATACCATAAAACATTCAAACTACTGACTCAGATTGATTTGTATTTATGCAACTATGCATCCGGTATTATTTTCTTTGGAAAGGCTATTCACTGCCGGCCATAGAGCCTTCACGGCTTAAGGCAAGTGAAATAATGAAGTATAAATTAATACTAGAAAACACCAAATCAATTTCATACCCGTCATTTATAAAGGTAAGTCGCGGTCTGTCTATATTCTCTAAATTTTTTTTGAAAATTACATTTCTATTACGATTAAGCATATATCATTGCATTTAATTAATAATTATTGAAATTATAAATTTTTGCTACTTACATTTTTGATTCGTCAAAGGAATTCAAAATTACATTTATGATAGGGACGGAGCTGCTAAAACCCTCAAAGGAGAAACCAGGCATTTCCGTCATTTTTAAATTTGACAGCATTGTTATATTTTGAGTTACCGGTACGTAGATCGAGCAATATTTTCCCTGTATATGCATGCCCTCTACATGATTATCAATACTAAGACATTCAAAATAATTCCCATTAGCGACGTGATTTAGGCCTAAAAGACCACTAGGCAGTTTTCCAGTTGCATCAACAACTAAAAAAAGTTATTCTATTAGTATTTTTTGGTTGGTTAATCTCGGTTGGGACACTTATAATTTAATTTATAATTAATTCGGTCTTCTGGCAGCAATTATAAACCCTCAGCAAATCCTCGGCCCACTAAGCCCGAAAAACAAAAACATATAAAAATTCATACCATTTTTATATTCGAATAAAAAGTAGCCGTTCGTGAAATAGTGTAATTAGCATTATTTTATTTTACCCCGGCCGACCCGAGAGGTATGCTGACGCACTAATAGGGCCGGCTCGTCCGCAGTGATACCACGGCCTCACAGAATACTCAGCGTGAAAACGTATTTATATTGTGTTTCACAGACTGAGTGACGATATCGGAAGCCTTTACATGCCGCTTAATTGGCGTAAGAAGTTGGCAACATACCCAAAAGCGGGGACTGTGGCGCGGCTGTCCATTGGCACCGGTGTTCTCTTAGCATATATGATAACTACCTGCTCCGTTCGCAATACTTAAAAAAATATAAATATAAAAATAGAAGATTACTTACAAGGGAGTAAAAAGGAACTGTTTGCGAGGAATTTCATTTGTTTATCACACTCCGTGTAGTTCAATGCATCTGTATACATGTGCTGCTTGAAGGATTTTCTAGGATTCGCTATCTCAAGTAGTGATGAATTCATGGTGACTTTTTAACTTCTGAAACAATTAACACGTTATTCCAATCCGTCTATGTCAAATTTAACCTGTTAAATGAATACAAGAATTATAAATTATGAAGTAAAATCTAAAATATATCTTATTTTTATGGTATAGTGGGCTACGGAGCGTGTTGATATCCTAAAGGTAAGTGAATACCGCCAATCGTGGAGAACGTCACATTCCGCGCTTTGGTTGTGTTGTCGGCGTTTTAAAGCGTTTAAACGGCATAATTTCGAGGTCCTCCGTTATACTCACTCAGCGAAACACAGTTCAAATTTCGCGCTGAGTATTCTGCGAGCCCTGTGTATCACTTCAGTTGGCCCAATTAGTGCATTAGCATTTCAGCCAGGCTCTCCAGATGTGAAATAATATTTAGCTGAAAGTTTATGTTCATCATTTAAAGATTGCTTTTTTCGTGTTTTTATAATACTTTGTATTGTCATAAATATATTAAATAAAAACAAATGATTAAAAGTGGTTTTAGCTAAGATGATTAATAATGTGACAACTACTTTTAATTTTTATTTCGGAAAGTATGTGTTAAATCACATATTTCTAAATCAAAGATTTGCTTAGCAATGAATTGCTATTTGGCAATTTAAAAGAAGTTGTAAATTCAAGTGGAATTTAGTTCTTAAATTAATTTTCGTTGGCAATTAGAAGTTTCGGTCTGTTAGAAAGACATTTTAGGTGAAATATAGAATTGGGTTAGGAGCTTGTTATAACTTCGCTTGTTAAGAAACCCTTGTTTAATGGAATTATTAGTCGATTTGTTGTATCTATCAAATGCACGAATCCATTACAAGCTTCTTTTACACCACAACTTAATCTTTTTCCGCTACCACTAGCAAACTACTTAATATGGGAAATATAACCACATCATGTCGGAAGCTTTTGATATACCGCTACAATGGCGTTAAAGTCGGCAGCATAACTAAAAGCGAGGATTGTGGCGCGGTTGTGATGGCGGCAGTGATCTTTTACTATATGGCAGATGCGCTAGCTCCGTTGCCCGATGAAAAAATGAAACTTCTGTATTGTTTCATATGATACTTACCAAAACCGAAGTGTAACAAAACAGAAACAGAATGAATTAACCAGCAAACATAGCCCGTATACACTCAATACATTCTTACAAAGACCGCAACCACTTAAAATGATGGACGCAAGTGATATGTTAAAAATTGTCATAATTAAAGTTTATTAAATTAATTTTATTTATTAATCACGACATTACTTTATCGTGAGTCGTGATTGCATGTATTAATAATTTTTTTAAGACTCTCGTGGCCTAGTGATATTGTAAGTTACCGTGTTGCTATTGGTATGGGATTCGATTCTCGGTCGGCAGAGTTTCTAAAGCCATGTTGAAGCGTTTAGTGGCAAATTTATTAGAATAGCTGTTGTAGTCAAGGTAGCAGTATCAGTAATAGTGGTATCAGTAGTAGTACTAGTAGCACGTTAGTCAAGATACCAAAGGCTCACTAAGATAGGCTTAAGTCTTAAGCAATGAACAGAAAACTCAGCGTGATTGTTTTCACCATATGCGGACGTACTCATTGGGCTGGCTCGTCCGAAGTGATACCACGGGAACACAGAATACTTAGCGTGAAACTGTACTGTGTTTCGCTGAGTAAGTGAGGATATTGGAGGCATTTAAAAATGCTGCTTATGTTATGCGCGCGAACGGTGGCGCGGTTGTCCATGGCCGGCGGTGTTCTCTTATCATAGAGGAGATCCATCTGCTGCGTTAACCACTATACTATAAAAAAATTCCGGCAACAAAACCAAACCAAATTGTGGGGTGGTTGTCCATTGGCAACAGCGAACTCTTAACTTCTCGTAACGTCTACGTTTGAAACTGTTAAAATTAAGATCTATTAATGATATTTGCCTTTGGGCATATTTATTGTAGGGTATTATTAATATATATAATCATCAGCCCACTCAAGTCCACTGCTGGACATAGGCCTCCCCCAAAGACGCCCACCCGCTGCGATCTTGAGCGATCTGGATCCAGCGGT
>DWCF01007684.1:0-10313 GCA_018230265.1 Delias oraia
TGTGACCAGCTGTGACAAGGACGGGGGAGGGGTAAAAAAATCACGAAATTCGTGTGACGTAATTTATGGATGGCCCCTAGTTTCTAATTAGAGAATTAGTTTTAGTTTTGTAATAATATTAAATAAGATTTATATAATGAAATAAACTCCTAAAATTATATGCTGACTGAATTTACAAGTATAACCATTTGATTGTAAAATATATTGGTGATATCACAGTATTTGTAATTTTAAAAAATATATCTCTTTATGTATCCTCCCTCCCGCGACGGCCCAAGCCGAGGTTCATGTCTCACAGGAAGCCCTTGCGTTAGTTGCGGTAAAACTTATAAATTCTCCGCGAGTCTGTGAGCTCGTCTGTTGTAAACAGAACAGGTGGGTCTCCTAAATGGTAAGAGAACATCACCGCCTATGGAAAACCGCGCCACAGTCCGCGCATTGGTTGTGTTTCCGGCTTTTTACGCCGCTTAACGACATTTTTAAAGGCTTCCGATATCCGCACTCACTCTGCGAAACACAGTACAAGTACCGTTTCACACCGAGGATTCTGTGAGCCCGTGGTATCTCTTCGGACGAGTCGGCCTAATTAGTGCGTCAGCATATGCTTCAGCATGGCTCCCACAGGGTGAATGGATCAGTTAAGTAATGAGAGTTATTCAAAGATACAAGACATTTATATTGATGGATGCGTGACCGCTAACAACTTTATTTAATAAAACAAAACCTTTTAATAACATGACTTATCTTCATTTAAATCTAATATAATATATTATGTGTAAGCTTAACCCTACAGCTACAAAGAGCTAAATAAAAATAAATAAAGCTAATAAAATATATTCTTTAAGGATAAAATATCGCTTTATTCTCTGATGATATATGTACGTTATAATGCGACTATGCCGGTTCTGTATTTAAGTCGGTGTTTATGATGTTATGTGTCTATTACTAAAATGCCACAGAAATCCTTTTATTATGGTATAGCGGGCAATGGAGCAGGCTGGTCTTATCTATAAGTAAAACTCGGTAAGAGACCATCGCCGTCCGTTGACAACCACGCCACAGTCCACGCTTTGGTGGTATTGCTGGCTTTTATGCAACTTAAGCGGTAAAATTTAACATAAAACAGGGATTTAGATTCCTTTAGTGTTTTTAATCATTGTTTTTGGTTATCATGGTCAAATTTTGGTTCTCCATTGTAAACCAAACTGGTAAAAATGTAACAAAGACATTTTGTTGTGCAACGATAAACATTGAGATGATACTGATAAAACTTTGAATTTTGCTTCGATGTTCGATTTAGCTGCAGGTGTTAATCCAAACAGCTCCTCAGAACATTCCCCGTGATAAATCCTATAGAAGATCCTGATGGAACGCCAACATCTTATTTGCTATGTTTAGCTAAAGATAGTTTGCTCAGATATTTTTAGCAGGCGCAAATATTAATGTTTTCATTTGCAAGTTCTCGTCAATTGCCTAAGAGATAGAATGAATGTACCAACTAACATTATCTACAATATTTTTATATAAATTATATATTTTATTAACTTGGACTCACAGAACACTAGAGTGAAATAACATAAGTACTGGGGTTGTTTTTAAATAGTATAGCGGATAACAAAGCAGATAGGTCTCATATATGGTAAGAGAACACCGCCGCCCATGGACAACCGCGCTACAGCTCGCGAATTAGTTGTATTGCCCGTGTTTTACGCCAATTTAACGGCATTTTTAAGGATCTCCGATATCCGCACTCAGCGGAACACAGTAGAGGCACTGTTTCAAGTACAACTACTATTTCACGATGAATAATCTGTGAGTCCGTGGTATCACTTCAGACGAGCTGGACCAATTAGTGCATCCGCATATGCTTCAGCATGGCTCTTTCACGGGTGTGACAATATTAAGATACTCGCCCGGCCTCTGTCAAGGCCAGAGAACGAATAAATTATAAATTAAATTATAATTGTCCAGACCGGGATTCGAACGTGATACCTTTCGCTTCATGGTTGACCCATTAAACCACTTAACTACGAGGCTATTCCTCCGGTATTCTCACTCACTATGTGGGTGAAGCGGCATCAAAAGCCGAAAAACCACCAAAGCTCGGGATGCAGTTCAACTGTGTATGGGCGGCAGTGATCTTAGTATCAAAGCACCCGGCAATACAAAATAAAAATATTGTATAGCGCGCTTCGATCTTGCGATGGTCGTCATCATATAACAAAGATCATGCCGATTTACGTGGGATTATAATAGTCGCAGTAGTTTTCCTTTTCTTTCTCTACTAAACATTTGAATGGTATTTCCAAGGTTTCCACTTCTACCTGAACCTAAGATCAAGAGGGAAATACAAGGAAGTAATGCCGGCTTATCCTAGCGGTGTGCAAATGGGATTGACAATTGGAGAAGGCTATATTATGTTCTTAGACACTCTTCTAATTCCCTTTATAAGATATAACTAGGTACACTGGATATGAATACAACAATTTCCCGGCAACGCATCCACGGCTGTGCAAGGGCTGTCAAAAAGAGGTGGGTCGCTTATCCTAGGGGAGCCTCCTGCTCGTTTGTCAATGTTTAAAAAAAAGACACAATATAACCCCTTTTCTATGAATAATATCTAAGTAATGTACTGATTGATTCTTAATCCGCTATGTTTAATTTAATTATAATATGATAAGTCACGCAAACTCATACTATATAAGACTACAGCACTGGTATCCTGACACAAGTGAGAAGCGACTTGGAAGTCGAACTACTCACTTCGTCATATAGTAAAAAGCAAACTAGCAGCATGGAATTAAACTACACAACAGAAGGCCCCATAGCATACCCTTTCAAAATGTAAGTAAATTTCTTTCTCAAACTTATGCTACGATTTACATTATATTTCTTCAGAGCCAAGCTTAGTAGTCATGTACTCAGCTTACTATTCATGGCAGTCCAAGAGGGAAGCTATGTCCAGCTGTGAACGTCTTACGGCTGAAATGATGATGATGATGCTAGAACTAGTGGAATAACTAATAAAATCAGTCAAGTTGTTTTTGATGTTTTTCGTTAGAATCAAAATTAGGTGATATCTAATGAATTTTGATGGATGCACTAATTGCATTCACTACAACCGACTTTTTTATTATAATGCAGACGTAACAACCGGGTTAGATGATGCTCTGAGAATACCGTTGCTCTTAACCGAGTCACATTTCGTGATTTATAGTGCGCGCATTGGTTGTGTTGCCGGATTTACATTGATATAATTAATTTATATTATTATAATTTAATGTATATTCTCATAATCTATCTCGCCAGGGTATCTGGGGAAGTTCAGCAGCATATGCTGGGCTGGAATTTCCCCGCTGAACATCAGAGCTTGGTGCACGAACATTGGCGCCAGTTTCCAGCTGTGGACAAATTCTCCCACTACCTTCTTGCCATCATTTATTTCATCTTGATGGTATCATCTATCACTGGTAACTCGCTTGTTATTTGGATATTCAGTACGTGAGTATACTCTTCTATTTCTACTATTCTTTGTTAACAAGTGATCAAATATTAGGCATCTATATAAGTTTTGTTACGAAATACATTAAATTACTTAATATTTTTGGAGAAGATTTGGGTGTTTCCAAACCAATACGACTTGGGGACATTCAAGAAAAGAGCTTATACTTTCCTTAAAGGCCGGCAACGCACCCACGGCTTGGCAAGGTCTGGGGGTGTCCGTGGGTGAAGGACCGCTTGCCTTAGGTGAGCCTTCTGCTCGTTTGCCACCGATGGTATACAAATAAAGAATACCAGAACGGTTGGAGGAGAAGAGAATACTTACTCAGAAGGCGTATTATAGGATCGACGACTACATTGTAGACAAAGATGGCGCGGGAGCCTACCTACTACTTCGTCATAAAAAATGAATTATGTCAATAGTGTACTTCTGTTAGTTTTATTTTGAAAGATCTAGTTAAGCGTGACATCACAGTGTATGCTTACTCCATATAATAATAATATCAATAAATTGTGTCAAAACTAAACAAATGTTGCGTCATTGGATTACAGCCGATGTGCTGTATGTTCCCGTTTCAACTGCACTGACATTTTGGAATCAGAGTAAAATTAGTTATGATTAAAAAATTTATCATGTCAATAATTGTTGTAAAGAGATCACGACAATTATCAAGTGTTTGTGAAATCATATGATAAATTATTTTGATTTAGTCTCTTGGATAAGGCGTTTCGTATGCCGCATGTGATCATACGAGTTTCTCATAAAAGGAAGGAACACTGTGTTGGACATTCTTATTTTGATTTTATTTCTTATTTTTTAGTTCCAAATCTCTGCGATCGGCAAGTAACATGTTCATAGTGAATCTGGCGATATTTGACCTTACCATGATGCTTGAAATGCCACACTTGATTGTGAACTCCTTCCACCAAAAGATGCTCGGTTACCAGATTGGCTGTGATCTCTACTCGGTTTTCGGCTCCTTGTCTGGCATCGGAGGCTCAATCACTAATGCTGTTATTGCATATGACAGATACAAGTAAGTGTATTTAAATATACTAGACCAGTGTTCCGCAATATTTTTGTGCAAGGTTTATCTAGGAAAATAATTTATTTAATTATGTATTATAATTTTTTTTTAAATACTCCACTAACAAAAAAAATGTAATTATTAATCAACATTTATTTATTAGGTACCAAAACAATGAAACAAAGAGACGCCCTTGCGCTAGTCATGTTAGATACCACTCTCGGCGAGTCGTTACGCTCACCACCTAGTCCGCAATAAGCTGCAATGGCCGTATGGCATACATAGCGAGATAGTCAATTAAAAAAAGAAATGAAAAAATCTTCTTACTCGCTCGCGTGAATATAATATGTAACCAAGTAGTTCTTAGTCTTACTTATTACTTAACATACGTTTATAAGAAAACCTTATTTTACGAGGCTCACCTATTAATGACAAAAATATAGCAGTGTGCCGCGGTACACAGTTTGTGAAACTCTGTAATAGACGATCATATGAACTTGGTATCAGTAGCCGTTCAAGTAATACGTACGCAGCATAGAGAGGGTCAAGGCAGAGGGAAGGGTCACCATGGTAATTAAGTTAGCAGTTTTTATCGTATAACGGATAACGGAGCAGGTGGGACTCCTATGATGAAGAATACCGCCGACCATAGACAACCGCGTCCGAGCCCGCGTTTTGGTGCTGTTGTCGGATTTTTATCATTTCGGACGAGCCGGGCCAATTAGTACGCATGACTATCCCACGGGTGAGCCAGATTTATTTTGTTATTTGTTCTAATATTTATTTTATACACATTACAACCCTATATACAACCATATGTTCAAAGGATAGTTCAAAAATAATAAATATATTTAGGTCTACTCGCTTACAATCAGGGAATCTGGTAATAATATCTACTGCTAATGGGTTAAATGTATACGTTTAAAATAGAGGTTGGAGCATGGCTATTTTATGTAAATATATTCTATTCAATACATACTTTTTCTAGTAATAAATATATTTCCCCACAAACGATTAATATAATATCTAAAAGTCAAGTTCAAGAGTTTGTGGAGAGGTTCCGAGAAAGTAAAACAATTCTGACTACAAAAACTAAGGATTCGTGTATTGGCTTTTTGGTTTAGCGGGTCTTAAGGTCGCTGAAGGTCCAAAATTGGAACAGGTAGGTGGTGTGCTGGAAAAGAAGTACCGTACATCCTCCGGCAGATAATATATTAATGGATATATCCATTAATAATAAGATTTATTTTATAAACGGTGCTGTTAGGATCCCAAGAAGAGGACAACACAACCAGCCATGAAAAATTCGCACCTCAATCCCTGCTATAATAGTTGCGCTATATAAAATCATGAGTTTCAAATATTTGGAAATTATATGCTGTAAAAATTACACCTTAACAACTTTTACAAAGACAAAGTGCCGGTTAGAATAATAAACACCAAATTTAATCAGTTTCACGCCACGTGCTGAACTACTGCGACGTTAGTCGCGTGACAATACTAGTATTTGAAATATTATATTATATTATTCTTAACATATTTGTATTTTATTAAAGGACAATTTCCTGTCCAATTGATGGCCGAATCAACAAAGTACAAGCATCCCTTTTGATTGCCTTAACTTGGATGTGGGCACTGCCATTTACTGTCTTGCCTTGGGCTGGAATATGGGGCAAATTTACCACTGGTATGTATGTGGATGTAGAGGAAATAAGTGCTATTTTAAAGGCGGAAAATCTATTTGTATTTGTATTTTTTGTATTTGTAGTAATAATTTATTATAGTTCTTATTTATTCAATCTATTAGGTGAACAACTTTGATGCTTCCGTTTTTTTTCGGTGTAGCTGACAACGGATCTGTTAGATCTCATATATATAAAGTTTGCGCATTGGTAGTGTTGCAGGATTTTTATGCCAATTAATTGGCATTAAAAGGGCCTGATATCATCATTCACTCAGCGAAACACAGTAGAATTACCGTACAAATACAGCCACCATTTTACAATTATACACAATTCTAATTTCACATTGATACTATTCTGTGAGGCCGTGGCATCACTTCGAAATAGCCAGCTCAATTAGTGGATTAGAATATGTTTCAGATGGGCTTTGCCAGGGGTAAAATGTGCCTTAGATCGAAACATTTTAGTACAAGGGAGCAAATGATGAGATTAGAATGAGATAAGAATTTTTCTTGTAAGGTGACATACTTAATCGAGAACTTTATGACGTAGACACAAATCGCCTAATATTTCAATAACGTTATATTAACAAATATCTAAACTTTTTGTGTGACAGTTACGGTTTATTTATTTCGACAACAGGAAATATACTACATATAATACATATCGCAACAGGAACGAAAAACGGCTGCAACAAAGTTGTACATGTATGTAATTAAAAAATTATATTCTTTTTCAGAGGGTTTCCTAACAACCTGCTCATTTGATTTCTTGAGTGAGGACCAAGACACCAAAGCATTTGTTGCTTGCATTTTCTGTTGGAGCTACGTAATTCCCATGACTCTTATTTGCACATTCTATTCGAAATTATTTATCGCGGTAAGGCATCTTCTATGTATTTAACTTGCTACATACAATAACGGTCCATAGACATCTCTTTATTGATGGTTATTGTACTCCTAAGACGCTTTTATTAACTTCAATTTTATATCAAGAGAGATGTAAGAGATATCAAATAGGAAATAATATAAAAAATCAATGATAATATTTTTATAAATTATTGAAAGAGAGTCGCATGGTAATCTTATATCCTTATGCATAGATGGGTGTTTGTTACATAGTAAATGAGGCTAAATATAATAAAAGCTATCACGTAAGTCGGACATGATGGGGGTATTAGCTATAATCGCCATGCTTGGCTGGCGGGTTGGCGATCGCAGTTAGGTTTTATAGTACGCGGGGGACGCTGCTGACCGCCTTCCGGTTTGTCCCTTAGTCGCCTCTTACAACACCCACGCGTTGTTTTGGAGAAGCGCAATTCTAAACCAGCGCCTCATGGCAATTACTTCAGTGGACTAGCAAGCGAAGCGTAGGACGTCCACCTTATAAAGATCGCGGAAAGACTCTGGATGCAGGTCGCCGCTGACTGATACGCATGGAGGTCCGAAGAAGAAGCCAATGTCCACCAGTGGACGTCCTACGGCTGACCAGACGTCTGCATAATCCACTAGTCTTTATATATATATATATATATACACTAACAGGTACGTCACCACGAGAAAATGCTGAAAGAACAAGCCAAAAAAATGAACGTGAAGTCCTTGGCTTCGAACAAGGAGGACGCCGGTAAAAGCGTCGAGATAAGAATTGCTAAGGTTGCTTTCACAATCTTCTTCCTCTTTATATGTTCGTGGACTCCATACGGCGTTGTCGCCATGATTGGTGCTTTTGGTGACAGGTAATAGAAATTATACTTTTTCTTTTTTATTACATAGCGGACAACAGAACCAGCCGGTAAGAGATTTTAAAAACCTCCGATCTAAGTGCAAGATAGAGTCTACTATATAGAAATAAAGATAAGCCTACCATGAAGCGAGGGTATCGGGTTCGAAACCTAGTCCAGACAATTATAATTTAATTTATAGTTTATTTGGTCTCTGGTAGGGCTTCACAGTGGCCGGTAGACGGTATTAATGATGTCGCAAAATTGGTTGAGGCGTCAATATATCAGACCTTCTTAGCCAGTAAATTAAAACATAAAATAAAAAAATAAAAATCATGACCACTAATTATAACCCTGGGATACACGGACGTGGTTTTTTTTATGATATAGAGTACAACGGAGCAGGTGGGTCTCTTATACGGTACGAGAACACCGCCGCTCATGAACCGCAATACAGTCCGCTCACTGGCGTAGAGTTACCGCCTTTTCACATCGCTTAAGCGGCACTTTTTAAGGGCCTCCGATATTATCACTCAGTCTGCAAACCATAGTACTAGCACTGTTTCACGCTGACTATTCTGTGAGCCCGTGGTATCACTTCGGACGAGCCGGCGAAATTTATGAGAACGGACGGAGTTACGGAGATAATTTGAATAAAATTTTGATAGTGTATTTTTTATATCTCTGTCCTGCCACGGTAAATATTCGAGGAGACTCCAGACAGGAGACACCATTACGCTAGTCTCTGAAAATACTTATTTCTCGGCGATCCCGCAAACACGCCCCGCGCACGCATTAAGCTGTCAATACAGCTCTGCCAGCGACGTACCAAACAAAAAAATCATCAATATTCTTGTATAATATTAAATTTTATATTTTACAGATCTCTCCTGACTCCTGTTGTGACAATGATCCCGGCAGTTTTCTGTAAAACAGTCTCTTGTATTGATCCATGGGTTTATGCTATCAACCACCCCAGATTCCGGTGAGTGTAATATATTAATATGTTTTCTTACAAAAACTCATAAAAAAGTCCTAACTTCCCACATATCATGTATATGAAAAAACAAAATTAGAATTATTATCGATTTACGTGACTAGCTTATAAAAGTTTGAAATATATTTCCATTCTGAATAGAATGAATTTATAAATTTTCTTTAAATATGTCTTGATCTATCATTTAAGGTAATGTTTTTTTTGTAAAATATCTTATTTATATATCAGCTTTGTTTGTCCGCATATACATTTAAGATATTAAATTTTATCATAGAACTCAATAAAATATCTCTCTTGTTGTCTCAATAATATATAACTGCGTGTTCACTATTTTTTCAACTTAGAACGAGTCTTGTCATAGTTGATGGAATAATTGATGTTTAGCATAAATATTTTTACATGTACTCTACTATGTACTCGATAGTCTATAAAAATATTTTTTTTATTTGAATATATATGTTTTATTACTTTTAGCGCTGAATTAGAGAGACGAGTGCCATGGATGGGTGTCCGAGAAGTTGATCCCGACGCCGTCTCCACAAACGCAAGCACGGCCACCACCCCAGCTGATGCTTAAACGGAACATAGACTATTTAAAAACCTCAGATTAAAAGACCATAGCATTGACAATGGACATATATTTAAGAGACAATCTCATCAAATTTGTCAACACAAAAAGGTAATATTTGTTCAATATTTGAGTTATTGTTTTAAATATTGCATAGCTGTTCATGTTTGAATGCATTGCGATGGTACGTAGTTGCATTGCGAATGTGTTGATAAATGTGGGGAGACCTCTTTATATCAGCAGCTGAGAAAAAATACTTATCATAACTATAATTGCTCGATTAATGAGCGTTTGAAATAAAAAAAAATATGATTGATACCGACGACTAAAGCATTTTGTACAGAGCTAATAAAAATTTGAAAAAAAAAATCCAATAGTTTTCTTTTTTTACCTTTTATATTAATCAGATATACACATATTAATTACTGCTTAGATCTTGTTCGCTGAAGCAGTGATAAGAAACTAAAATAAAAAGAGCTTACTTTGTTTATTAATTTAAATTATGCACCTTTTTTTGGAGACAATTGTTTTTTTCGAAAATATATAAAATCGTCCTAATAATACTCTAAAAAGGTTAAAATTAAATTTCATCATCATCCGCCTATCAAGGCCACTGCTGGACATAGGCCTCCCCCAAAGACGCCCATCTGTTACGATCTTGAGCGATCTGGGTCCAGCTGTTGCCCGCGACCTACGTGCGATCGTCTTTCCATCGTATTGCGGGTCGTCCCACTCTTCGTTTTCCGGTACGCGGTCGCCACTCGAGAACCTTTCTTCCCCATCGGTTGTCGGTTCGTCGAGCGATGTGGCCAGC
>DWCF01007685.1:0-10313 GCA_018230265.1 Delias oraia
TAAGCATTTAATATTGAGCCCAAACAAGAGGTCATAGATTAGTTTTGTTTTATCTTATTAAGTATTGAAATAAGCTGTCAATAACTTTTCAATAATAAAATTGATTATTTAATGCATATTTTATATAAAATAATCAATGAAAGTGGACCGAAAAAGTTTTTGAATACTATTTAATGGTTTGTGACTACAAAAAGCAAAACCTGCCGTAATAAGATTTATAATTTTACTTCCATGAGACAGACGCAAGATGCAATTAGGAAAATTAAAGGATGCACCGGCCGGCAACTTACCGATTGCCCTGCAGGGGCTGGTGATTTCCCTGGATCGCTTATCTTAGGTGAACCTCCTGATCATTTGCAACCATTTTCAAGTAAAAAAAAATTAAAAATTAGAAGAACTCAAAAATTAGTGTTTTATTACAATATAAAACGAAGCACTATTACGATAAAGCCAAATATCCTTTTATATATAAAAATCTACTTACTCTAAATCTTGCTGTTATAAGTTAAAGCGGGATCATTTTGCTTTGTATGATATCTTGCAGTCTGAAAGAAATCTAGTTCAATTAAATATTTTTTTATTTTCATGGTAAAGCGGACAATTATAGAGCAGATGGATCTACTATACGATAAGATAAAACCGCCGCCAATGGATAACCGCGCTACAGTCCGCGCACTGGTTGTGTTGCCGGATTTTTACGCCTCGATACCGGCATTTTGAAGGTCCTACGACTTCCTCATTCACTCAGCGAAATAGTAGAAGTTCCGTTTCAAGTAAAAGTACTATTTCACGCTGAGTATTCTGTGAGCATTCATTAAATGTAGCAAAAAATACTTAAAATGTCAAATAATAATAATAAATAGAAATAAATCGAATAATATTGGATTGATATTTGAATTGCATAAGATCCGTTCGCACGCTGGTTTTGATGCTCCATAAACTACAATTCACTGCAAGCACATTTGTAGACATTTGACACCGATAACGGAAGCCGAACTATTTGGTTAGAGCTGCTTATTTGCTGATGGCAAATGCACTGGCTTAATTTAATATACACCATTGGAAGCCGCAGATTGAGTTGCATTGTTAACTGACGTAAGTTATTAGAACATCTGCTAGATATGATTCCAAAAGATTATAATTTTAAAAATATTGTTGAGCATTTATCGCGGGCTTTGAGCCCGGCGACAGAATCAAAAATTTCCGTTATGGAAATAAAACTTCACCTTATAACTCGACGAGTACTTTCGTACGTACGACTTACGACTCTCAATGATGAACAATTCTGAATAACCAACAATTATTATAAGATAAAAATATAAATAAAAATATTTTAAACAGTATCAATTTATGATTAACTAAATAAACGAAAAAAATTGTCTTCTTTTCGATCACTACGCTCAAAAATTGTAACTTGAGTTATTAATATCATAGAAAAAATTAAAATATAATTAAATAATTATAATAACATAAGTTAATAAAAAATGTCATAAAATACCTTTACTGCAACAGTCCTCGACTGCTGCCCGTTTATATTTTTTGTATTCTATTTTTTAACATAGAAAGTCAAAAAAGCAGGAAGGTTTAGCAAGCCTCCTCCCATAGACTGAGACTCCCATGGATTGAGCCCTGAGTGTGTTGCCGCCCTTTTACAGATAGTTGCGTTCTTTGTTTGAAGCTGCCCAAATCATACTGAATGAGAAATACATATAAAAATAATAATTTTTATTTAGAAACAAAAAATATTACGAATAAAATACTACAATGTATGGATTTCAAATCTTGTTAGAGTTCTAGTAAAAAGAGGTAAATAAAATACTAGATCTGTTAGTTGTAAATTTTTACGCAGGTTAAGACGATTCCGTAACAGTCTGTCAGTCTGTAACTAATCTATAATGTTGTATTAAATCTTGATACATAAATAACGTTTTTTATTGATGGTTGTTGAATGAAACTACATTTTTTATATAATTTACGTAGCATGCATGTTTAATCTAGTATTTCTACAAAGTTAGTATTACAAAGAAACCGGTATCAATTTCTATTACATTCTAAAATACATAATTATAATTTAGAAAGTAAATGATATATATTTTCATATCTTTTTAATAGAACTCACAGAGAAGTAACGGTTTCATACGGTGTAAATTGTTTTTATGTATTTTTTATTTATCATATATGTTTCACGTGTCCAACCAAAATTTTAATATATTTATTGAAAGTGCATTAATTCGAATTGAACGAATTGTATTTTTTAAAAAGAAATTATAGAAATTTAATTACAACGACATCTCTGTATGTTATCTGAAACTGAAATCCGCTGTCGTGGTTGTTGCTTTGGTTCAGAAAACCTATACTAATAATAAAAAGATTTGCAAATTTTAAATAAAATACGCAATTTTATAATTATTTTAAATTATTAATTTATAATTTTAACAGTTTTTAATGTTATTAATATTTTACATACCGTTTTTTCATATGTTTCTTGATTGTCGTCATTATTATAATAATTGAAATCTTTTTACTACATATTTTTTTATGCAAACTATCATGGGGCTCACCTAGGATAAGCGATGGACAAATGGACACTCGTAGCCTTTGCAACAGCCTTAAGGGGTAGTTATATTCTGTTTTTGAATTGTTTTCGTATTGATTTGTAAATAAATCTGCTGGAAGCTAATACCACAGAGTGGTGGTGAATCTATATATCAATATAAATTTATGCGGATAAGCCATGGAAATATGAGAATATCAAAAAGTCAAGAAAAATAAAATATTTGAAAATAAAGAAAGAAAATATAAGAAAACATATGTCTATTATCTCTAGTATAAATTAAAGAGTCTTTTATACTTTTTAAATAAATACTTGGTATACAGAGCAAATACAAGATTATTTATAATTCATAGTCTAGTAATGGCTTAAATTTTGTTTTATTTTTTCTTTTTAACCGTACTTTTTCTTATACTACGCAGTTTATGGTATCAGCCAGTATTGAATGTAAGTCGCCAAATAAAGAGTTCATAACTGGCCCACACTGGCTTTAGGCTAAGTCGTAGAAAATCCGACCAACAGCAATATTGCGATAAACGATGTGTGAATTGTCCTTTTGTGGCAAGCTTTAGAATCATACTTTTTGAAGCAATACGGTTTATTGAGAGAACATGTTGGTAGTTTTGTTTGTAATGGATAAAATTGTTTTTATAGCTGTAACGGACAGTGGCTAAGAGATTATTGCCATGGTTAACCCCATAGCAGTGTCTCCTACCATAAAGGAGAAAAAAATCTGCACTTTTATTTTGATTTGGGATTTCATTTATGCATTTTGTTTTTTTGCCCTTTAATCACCCATATCTTATATGTTAAGTCTGTGTATTATGGTAAGTATTTACTTAAGTTATGCTTATACATATATAGGATTTTTTTATCCTATAGCGTACAACGGAGTAGGTGGGTGTCCTATGTGGTATGATAACACCGCAGCCCATGAACAACCGCGCCACATTCCGCGCATCGGTTGTGTTGCCAGTTTTTTATGCCGCGTAAGCGGCACTAGTTAAAGGCCTCCGATATTCTCACTCACACTGGGAAATACAATACAAATACCATTTCACGTTGAGTATTCTGTGAGCCCGTGGTATCACTTCGGACGAACAATTAGAGCGTCAGCATATGCTTCAGAATGGCTTTCCCAGGGGTAAATTTCATTTTCTGTTGTTCTAATTACTTATATGTTAAAATTATTATTTAACTGTGTATTATGGTTTGTATGATTAGCATATAAGCATATCATCATCAGCCTATCAAGTCCACTGCTGGACATAGGCCTTCCCCAAAAGAAGGGTGCTTTGCCTTAATCACCACGCCTGGCAGGCGGGTTGGTGATCGCAGAACATCTGCGCAATGTTTTAAGACTGACGTACTACTGAAACTACTGAAACGTACCCGTAATCCAGTAAGATCTGGTGGTATCTACGCAGAAGAATGCTTCTAAGGTGAGCCTTCTATTTTTCCCCAAATAATAAAAAAACGACGCCTAAATATACATATAAGAAGTGAATGATAATAAATCATTTACATACAACTCCATGAATGTTATGTAAATAAAGGTTTGCAATTTAAACGTAAAATGTGGTTTAGCATTTTGAGCTTGTCATCTGTGAACTTTACATTTAAGTTTTTGACGCGGTGGAAGCTGCAACATATGAGGGTATGTGATTTACAAACTACAATTTCTCAAATTAACACATTTGTAATATAATTTACTTATTATGTAATTTTTTTATAGTTTAGCGGGTAACGAAGCAGGTGGATTTTCTATATGATAAGAGAAAACCGCCGCCCATGGTGAACGGCGCCACAGTCGGCTTTTTACGCCACTTAGCGGCATTTTTAAGGGCCTTCAATATCCTCACTCACTTAGCTAAACATAGTACAACTATCGTTTCATGTTGCGTATTCTTTGAGCCCGTGGTATCACTTCGGACGAACTGGTCCAACTAGTGTCCGCATATGCTTCAGCAACGCTCCCCCACGGGTGAAAGTATATAAGTCTATAATAGTATATATCTTATATCATTACGGGAACTTATACATGCAATTTTTTTGACGATGAATATTTTGTTTACTTAATCTGAGTTTTCTGTGTTTATTTTCCGTATTTCAGCGGGTTCAATTCCCAAGTGAATCAAATACTGAATTGGTACATATAATCCACAACTGTTTACCAGAAAAGAAAATAACAGTGAAAAATAAATGTAAGCATGTAATATTATATGCTTGGAAATATGCTTCAGTTCAAAATTTATTTGTGAATGTGGTAATAAAAAATTATAACCCAACTGAGCTTAGCTGTTCTTAAAATAGAGTTGTGAACAATTTTTTTATGTTATAGTGCAGACCGGGTGGATCTTATATGGTAAGAGAAGACCACCGCCCATGGCCAACCGCGCCTCAGGGCCTCGGATATATAATTTACCGTGCCTCCGATATCCTTAATCATTCTGCGCATCACAGACATTCTTCAACATGGATCTTCCATGGCCGAAATTTATAAAATTAGACGGACTTAATTAAGATATATCTAAGAAATATTACAGTTTATTTACACCTTTGTTATAATTTTTGTGAAATTGAAAATACTTATTCATTTACTCTGGCAACCATATTTCAATTTAATTTATGTCTCCTGAATAAAACTAAATATTTTGGAAATCTGTATTAATTATTTTATTACATCAATATATATGTAAACAAACTATGTAAAATGACATTATCTTACAACTAAAAAAAAATCTTTAATGATATTTAACAAATAAATAAAGATTTATAAAAAAACCCTTTAAAATCCTTTTAAGTGCCGTTTAAGCGGCGTAACAAGCCGGCAACACAACCAATTCGCGGGCTATGGCGTGATTTTTCAAGGGCGGCGGTGTTCTTTTTCCATATAGGAGACACCTGTTCCGTTGTACGCTATAGAATAAAATTTTTTTTATGATACCATTATTAATTCATGCAGCTTATCTTCCGGTTTAGATTTCATCCATAAAGTGATAGAAATATTAAAAGCGTTATTGGAAATCATCGCCTAATCAGATTGTATCTGAGGAGTTTGTGAAATGAAAACTACAAAGGTGCACGCGCTTATTATTGTACTGAATGTAACAGAATACAAATATTTGTATGAATATCCATCTGGTGCGGATGTGTGGTATTATCTGTTGGTATTTTTTAGAAATGGCTTCTCGCTTTTTGTCAGAATTGTTAGTCAGAAAAGAGGCCGTGTTGAGTGTTCATCCAGAGAAATCAGAATTACCATCATTATTAAAATGTCATTACTATTGAAAGATGTTTCCGTTATTTTATAGCGATTTAAATAATATTCATTCTCGTGAAGTCAATTAAATTATTGTAAAGATTCTTATATTTAAAGCGAATCTTTTAGAAAGGTTTTAGAGATTAACCTAGCCTAGAATTAAATTTTACCTCGACTAGTGCAATGGTGTCTCTTGCGAGACACGAACCTCGGCCTGGATCATCGCGGGAGAGAAGTCCACCTGAAGAGCAGGATGTTATCTCACTAGCATGACGCTGGTAAAAAGACTTTTCTTCCCTTCCAGTTTCTCTGAGTACTTACGCTGGAGATAATAATAAAAATCTAAACTATTTGAACAAGGTATACATGAAAATAGAAAAGTTATAAAACTAAAACAATCGAGGCAGTACACAAAAGCTTTCAGGAGGTTGCGTTGCGTAAAGATTCTCTCAGCATCTTATATCGTATTTTTCATGGGGAATGTTCAGAAGATCTGTTTGTAATAATACCTACAGCTGAATTTCATCATCGAGCATCGAGGCAGAATATCAAGTTTCATCCGTATCACCTCGATGTTGTTATTCCGTAACTGACCGTTTTTTGAGGCTTTTTGTGCCACACACCACCACTCAATGGCATCAGCTAGAAATCTGATACATATTGATTTCGTCCCAATCCCAAGTCGTATTGATTTGGAAATACGTCCTGCCTCCGGCTCATTTTAAGAAAAGAGTCTTTAAAAAACTTTTTAAACAAGGATGCACACAGCCCATCATAGTCTAAATTTATGAACAGTGAGAGCACGTGTACTGTCATTTTCTAAGGTGACTTATTTTCCTTAAAAAGTGTAAAAATATTCCCAACAAACAAATTCAAGTCAATAAGGGTAACAACAAGGATTATGTTTCCTTATAAACGACTTGCAACCATTCGAAACGAGAGTACTTAGTTTGTGAGTCTTTGAGACGTTGAAATTGTCGCGTTGGTTTTAGCGCATACGGTGAAAAGTTGTGTACTTAACTTGCCTCTAAACTTTAATGATTTATACACTCTAATAGTTGGGATAAGTTAGTACTGCGGCTTTATTATACATATATTACATATATACGAGCTCACAGAATAGTCAGCGTGAAACGCGAATTGTACTGTGTTTCGCAGAGTGAGTGAGGATATCGGAGTCACTTAAAAGTGCCGCTTAAACGGTCGGCAACACAACTAATGTGCGGACTGAGGCGCGGTTGTCCATACACAATGTTGCTTTCGGTTCTAAAGATGGCATATAAGCCACAAATCTTTTGAAAATCTACTCTGTTCCCAAAAGTCGTAATATTTGTGATTAATAAATATATATTTGTATCAAAATTTCATTAATTAAAGTCTATTGATAGTATATTTTCTGTTAACCGTTAACAATTAATTCCGTAAACAATTCTGCTTAAACAAAAGCTTGGTTTGTGAATTATGTAATCTGAACTTCTATTGAGCCCTCCGAACAAGCAAAGCAGTGTTTATATTAATTTCCCTTTGCGAAGCATTTTGAAAGATCGCTACCTAAACACAAATATTTTTGAATCAACTATTCCTTTAATTAACAGTTCGCTTATTTAATATTTTTCCTTTAAATTTGTACAAAGATATAAACTCAATTTAAACGTTATTAAAATAAAACGAAGCTACTTTAAATAAAAAGGAAAATTACACTTTAAATTTTTCAAGTATTGAATGTCGGTGCTTTGAATTAGGTCTTTACATACGAAATTGGCGTTCTGTACCTTTTATTATTTACATTTTAAGCTTTATCACGTTTGCAACTTTTTACAAGTGAATTAAAATAGTTTTATTACAACGAAAGCGCAGATTGCGGCGCGCTTGTCCATGGGCGGCGGTGATATCAAACCACAAAAGAAACCCGCCTGTTCTGTTGCCTACTAACTAAACCGCAAAAATATCTAAACTGACATTATATCAAACCAATTTGTACTATATCCAAAGAATTTACCAACGTCGCTTTATTTAATACCACTGAATAAAACAATATTCTAACATATAAGCCAGTGCTTCACAAAGAACTTCTCCGCGATCTATCCAGGTATTGTGCTGTTATTAAAATTGCTTTTCTTTCAGATACAAAGAATATTTTAAGATTGTATACGATTTTAAAACGCCGAGCGGCTCTCAAAGGTTTTATTTGTCGTTTGATTCTCTACTTGAGTTTACTTATCTCAAAATATAGGCACTGAAAGAAATTAATTTATTACGTTTATTTACGTTACTTTAAAATTCCTAGAATTATGTCGTGATATTTTTTTATCTGATAGGGAACAACGAGGCAGATGGTTCTTCTACATGGTACGAGAACACCGCCGCGTATGAACAACCGCGTCACAGTCCGTATACTGGTTGTGTTGTCGGCTTTTTACGCAACTGAAGCGGAATTTTAATAGCCTGCGATATGCTCACATACTCTGCAAAACACAGTACAATTACCATTTCTCGCTGAGTATTCTGCAAGCAAGTGGTATCAGTTCGGACGAGCCGTCTCAATTAGTGTGTCAACATAGCCCTCCCACGGGTGAAAATATTGTCAAAATATCGTGAAATAATTAAATATTCGAGAATTTAACAGAATGATAAAAAGATAAACATAGTTAATGCCACGTAAAAATGTTTGCTTAAAACCAATAAACTGCGCTCCATACATTTTAATGTTATTGCATTTACGATTGTGTGTTGACTAATTTATGCAAAATGGATAAAAACAAATGGAATTTATCGCCGCTGTCCACTTTTTTTAGCTTAAATAATGGAAATGTTTGGGCTTAAATAATTAAAACCCATTGGCGACCAATTCTCTTACCATATAGGAGAGAAAAATCATTCGTACCACCTCGATCTTTGTCGTTCCACAACTGAGCGTTTTTAAGGCATTTTTGTCGCGAACCACTACGATGTGTAACCAGCTACCTTCAAAGGTATTATCAAACTAATACGTCTTGGAAATCTTTAAAAAAAGTACTTATCTATCCCTTACAGGCCAGCAACGCACCTGCGGCCCGACAAGGGCTAGGGGTGTTCATGAGCGGAGGACCGCTTATCCTAGGTAAGCTTCCTGCTCGTTTGGCACTGTTAACATAAAAAGCAAGTAATACTTGCCTTTTTTAGCTACACTACAAATTATAACTAGGGAACAACATATTAACGAAATAAAAACATAGAGGTAATAATATAAGTATTTACAGGTAATAGAGCGATAATTTATGAAAAAATTAATGAATATAAATATTTACACTATTTCACTCACAATTTATTATTATATGTAAGAATTTTGATAAATTAAAACTAATTAAGGGACAAAAATGGTATTTTGTTTATTTAAGCGTATTCCTGAATATTAATTTTTGACGTTTCCTTTGGCTATGTGATATTTGAACTGTCAAAGTTTGAGTTTGAGGTAAAGTTTGTAGGTTAATGAAGTTTTATGAGATAATCTATGGATACACTGAACCGGTCATGAAAATTATTTCACCAATTGATGGCCACGTTGTTTTTGAGTAATATAAACAATGATCATAAGCAAAAATGAAAAGTATTTTTCGTAGTAGTCGATATTTCAAAGTATTATGAAAAAATATAGTCGTATGATGTTTCATACAAACGCTGTTTTAACGATGAGAGATATATGATTGATTGAGTTATAATTACATTGCACATTCATATTAATATGACCAAACAACGTCAGTACATAAATAAATTAACACATTTTTTTTATTTTATTGCTGACAACGGAGCAGGTGGTTCTCCTATGTGGTAAGAGAACACCGCCGCCTATCACCACCGCGCCACACTCTACGCGTTGGTTGTGTTGTCGGCCTTTCACGTCGCTGAAGCGGCATAAAAAGGGCCTCCGATATCCTCGCTCACCCTGCGAAATACAGTAAAAGTATCGTTTCACGCTGAGTATCCTGTGAGTCCGTGGTATTACTTCGACAAGCTGTCCCTATTATTACATATTCTTCAGGATGGCTCTCCCACGGGTGATTAAATAAATAATATTAAAAATAATTGATGCATATATTTATTGTAAAATTATAGCTTCTATGCGAGAGATGAGACAATAAAATATCGCTAATGATGCTATTCTAGCTGGTTGTCCTAAAATTTTCACAAGTTATGCTATGCACTCAGAGCATGCACCGTGTGAAACACAAAGGAATTCCAATTAAAACAATCACACGCTAACAATGGACGTGGCATTATGAACAGTGAATATAAAGACAATTATTTATTCAGTGCCATTTCAAATATAAAAATAGAGACACTTTATATAGAAGACTTTAGTGTTGAAAAATATTTCAATAGAAGACTTACGTATAAAATTGTCGTGTCTCTACAATCTCATCATCATTATCTTTACAGTCGTAAGACGTCCACTGCTGGACATAGGCCTCCCCCTTGGACCTCCATGAATACCTGTCGGAGCCGATCTGCATCCAGCATCAT
>DWCF01007686.1:0-10308 GCA_018230265.1 Delias oraia
CTCTTCCGAGTTCAGCAGATGTTCTGCGATCACCAACCCGCCTGCCAAGCGTGATAAACACCCTCCTTTTGGGGGAGGCCTATGTCCAGCAGTGGACTTGATAGGCTGATGATGATGATGTATATGACTTGTGATTAAATGATATGTCAGAATTTTTTTTATTAAATAATAATTAGAATACAAAAAGTACTCAGATTTAAGAAATTTGTAGTTAGCGTCCAAGATTAACTTAGAAGTAACTATTTTTGAGTCAATTTATGCTTCGGGCATGATTAGGTTGGTTTGCCAAGGTACAGCCATCGTGATCGTTCATCCGTCCAAGTTTCCCACTTTGTAAACTGAGTTACGCAATGAAATATCAAAGGAGGAAAACACAAATTAATTACGATATTCGAAACACAAAGAAATTAGTATTATATTACATAAAGGTACACGTAGTCATTCATTGATCAACTTTTATTTTAATGCGAAGCAATGTAGTTGGATGATTTTTTGATGTGTATAGAAGCAATATCGATCTTGAGGAAATATATCGCGAACTCTACGGTATAAAGAAGTAAATTTTAGCTGAACTGCCTATACCTATAGCAACTACGGAAATTATTTTTACGTCTTCAGTACCGGCGGCGTATTTGATTTTTTTAAGTTAAAAATTAATCTAAATGACCGAAAAAAAGATGGACGTTATACAAGACCGACTCGATCTAGCTGATACTCGATTTCGAAGCATAATCGTGCTTCAAATTTGACTTTCATACTACACAAAACACGACGCCATACCGAAACGATTATAGCTAAAATAATGCTATGGAGATTGAATTGATCAGTAATTTACGGTTATTAATAGTAATTTTAATTAATTATATGTTTTTTGATAATTTTATAAATAGGTTTTAATAGATAGAAGAGGCTTCAATTTGGCCAAGGTGCCTTCAGAAGAGCATTAAATAACTTGAAAATCTTCTAAATACATTTTCCAGTTAACTGTCAAGCTATCGGTACGTAAAAAAATCGAAATATTAGTTTATATGAATACATTAAAATACCTATTCACAGGGACCATATTTAAGATCAAAGTGGAAAGGATGACAAACCTCCAAGTTCTTTTATTACAAGTCTGATATCCATATACTTAATATATAATAATTATATTATTAATATAATATTAAATATTATGATTATATTATTAATATGTCATCTTAAATTTCCACCAGATCACATCATTCTATTTAAAAGAGATTTTTGGCAGTTGAAATTAACTAAAAGACGAACATGATTACAATAATTTATTGCAACTACATATATATGACATAAATATGTTAATACATGTGCTTTGCTAGTTAAAAATATAAAAATATTGTTGTGGATACCACAACATTGACTATCAAATAATTTTTTTTACGCAGAGTGGGACGTCCCGCCATGTGATGGAAAGATGACCTCACGAAGGTCGCGGGCAACCGCTGGATCCAGATCGCTCAGAATCGTAACGGGTGGGCGTCTTTGAGGGAGGCCTATGTCCAGCAGTGGACTTGAACAGGTTGATGATGATGATGCAGTTTAACAACACAAATAACAATTTTCATACATTCAATAGAATTTAGGCTCATACATTCATTGTAAAATATAATTTCCCTAAATAAAACTTATAAACCGTATCATGCATAACATTGGTGCTCTATATCATTGGATATTTACTATAGAAATATTCATATTTATATTTTCTAATATCACAAACAATCACAATAAATACACTTTTTTAAATTTTTAGTCAACCATTCCAGCAAGTAAACCCAAATATCTAATAATAAAATTTTTCATAAGATAGAAAACATCTATAATTCTCATAATTTACGAATATAACAAAGCATTACACAATTGCCTCTACTTTGTTCACAATAATTACAACTCTTATTTTGTCACTGATATTTAACAATCTTAGTTCTAATATAAAATCTATTTTGAAATGTAAACTTTACACACGGTTGTACATACGGATTCGCATTATTGATGTAATCATTCCTAACAGACATCACCCAAATAGATGACTACAACGCAACCATTTAGCGGATCTAATAGTAGTTATATTTAATAACTTTTCAATAATTTTTAACTTTATTTGAATTTTTTATAGTATTTGTGTCAGTCTGTTTGAACGATACCAATGGGCATATACCTACAATTTTTGGTTGTGTATGCATAATAGCTTGATCATAATTGCAAGTGATAAAAATGCATCCTAGGGAAGGTGGGCTTTCTTAACTGTCTTAAATTTCAATTATACATGAATTTTGTATTGAAATGTATTTTATGTGAAAATATTCAACCATGGATATTTAAACAAAAAGAGAATAGGGAATAGTGTTAAAACAAAATCATAATTAACATATTTATATATAAAATATAATAACATATTTAACAACTATTTAATGATAAAAATGAAATATAAAAATATTTCGTGCTCACTGCCCATTTAGTGCCATTGTGTTATTTTACCATGCAATCATCATATTAAACTTTAACAGGTACATTGTGCTGATTTATAAAGATATATTATGTTTCTTATAGCTTTTTTTATTCTGTGAATTTTATCACATATTACTAATAACTAATAAGATTCTAATATTAAATTTAAATATATAGCTTATATATTTATAGCTCACTATTCCATAAATTTAGATATTTATTGGTGTTTTGAAACTTGACTAGGTACCTACCCATGGATAGGCATTTATCATAAATAAGAGCGAGGTGTATGTCTAAACACTGTTATTTATAAACTGTCTAGTAATCGAGTATGACTTACTCATTATCAAATTTCTGTATAATAGGTGGGTCTATTTATTCTGAGAAGGTCGAAAACATTCGGGAACACATAAGTGGTATTAAGACCAATCAGACCATACGTAAAGTACTTATAACAGCATTCGACGAATATTTTGTGTTTATTATCGAGACTATTTTCAGAGTTTCGAAGCTCATTCTTATCCCTTCCAAGAAGAGCACATACTACGGCATAGGAGAAAGATTTGGCGATAGCCCGTGTGGCTATAACGCCGCAAAACCCAAGAGTCGTTCTAAGAAGAAGAAGACCAAACATCTCTATGGAAGGCCAGATGATCCGGTAGGGCGGCGCTAGAGGCCCTCGTGGGGGAGACATATTTCCCAGCTGATAATTGATCCAGGAACCAATGAGTATCCCAGCACATACACTCACTATCATTGTAGTATCACCTCTGAAATTAATAATATAGTTAGTAAATAGTTAGAAAAATGGTTTAGTGTAATCTGGAAGTTTATGATTTCAAAATGTTGCTTTAATACTATTTTTATTATTAAGCGGCCCCTAGACCTACAATAACATTGCGCAATACAATAACGCAATACATTTGCATCCAAACGATCAATTATATTGCACAAAAATACAAACTGCTCAATGTTTTCATGTTCAGTTGGAGCATCATGTCTGAACAAGATGTAGCTGCAGCTGTGGTGTTGTTGCTTATGGTTAAACATTAACGAACATGTCGCTGGTGTATTTAAAATTCAGCAGAAAGGATTGTGGTTCAGGGTCCTTTTCCAATTTAATTAAAATGTGGTGAAACTACTGGAAACACCTAGTAAATTAATAATAATTATCACCTACTTAACAAGTATTTATTAAAAATGGTATACTTACCGAGTTGGTGTCCATTTATCTGATTGTGGATGATACACAAGTACAAGTATAGACAATGCCAATACAACCAGAGGGGCAGAATGGCTAGTCAATATCAACCCGTCAAGATAGTCCACTAGAGGTATCAGAAAAACTAGCAGCAAAATCGACAACACCAAACCAGCTGCAATATCCTGAAAAATATCTGATAATAATAATACATGTCTTTTCAAACATAAAGTATTTATTATATATCTTGAAATGCAACAGTTAATTCAGGAATACCTATCCTATATATAATAGGTTCTATCCCTAATCTGAATTACATTTATAATTTATTTGGTCAAGGGCTTGTTGTAATTTACATTTAAAGTCAATGCATGAATAATTTCCTGGTGTAAGTCGATTTTCAAGACCTAATATTACTCATTAGGTGAAAAATTTGAAAATAGATTTTAGTTTGTAATGATCATATTTTTTCTAAAAACCAATATACTTTAAAACTAGTAAACTACTCTTCTAACTAGTCTTTTTAAAACTATGTAAACTACTCTTATTATAAATACTTTTCAGATAGTTTATACTTACTAAAACACTATGCATTCCCAAGTAAACTCTACTAACACATATCAGTGTACACCATGAAATGGCTATAATGAGGCCGTAGTGCACTGGGTACTGATATCTATCCATAGTGTAAAACAGGACAGAAAAAGGAATCGAAATGCCAACCATTGCATGTGTTGAAGGCATTCCATATTCTATTGCCCATTTATCTTGTAATTTCTTAACTGGATAACCTGGTCGTGGCCATCGGATTATATCTTTAAAACCTTGGCCTAAAATGTTAGACAATGAAAATTTGCTATGAAAAATAGTCAATATTACACAAATATCTTTACTGCAATTATTTTCAATAAAATAAAATAAAATTAGCTTATTTCAAATTCATGTGTACCAAAGTGAACTTGGAACCCTGAATGTGTCACACTTTTTTAGTTAAGTTATTCATATAGTAAAATAAATATTTTTAAATTATCACAACGGATATTTACCTATATACATAACAATTGTCCAAACAAGCACTACTCTTCTTCCTACTGCACCATCAACATTCCAAAACCAAAATGGAATAAAAGTTGCATAAAATATCTCATCACCTAGGGCTGTTCCTAGTACAAATAAGTAATACCATAATTTATTGCCTATCATAAGTTCTAGTTCATCATGATCACTCTCAGTAGATGTCTCAGTATCACAAGAAGTTTGAGAACTGCCTGATATATCACTCGGAATTCTTTTATGATGTTTTATATCAAATGCTTCATATTTTTCAAGAACATCAGAATGCAAGACCCTGGTATCATCCTTGTTATGTATTCTTTTATAAACAACACCAAAGAAGTTTTGTACTTTGACTACAAGAAGAGGATCCTTTAAGTATTCGATCATATTCTTCCACATAGTAATATTTTATTTATATAAAATCCACAAGTTTATTTATATAAAAATGATAAACTTCGAAGATGTGCACACAAATTAAATTTAATAAATTTAAGACGCTTCATAAGTATTTGAGCTCGGCCAGATTACTGATTTAATTTTACTATTATTACTTTAGTACTTAAAAAACATATCTACCATCACATAAAATTAACAAGAAAATAATTCTAGAATAAGAAACAAATTAACCAATAAGTTTTATAACTTTCGCGAGTTTGTGATTTGACGTTGTTTGTTGTCTATGATTTTGTAATTTGGATTTTGAGCTTAGACTTTAGTCCATAGGTTAAAATAATTTAATCAAATTTCAATTGAACTTTGATAGTTCTAATCACTAGTGTCACTGTCAAGTGTCAGTACAAGTTTTAAGTTTTTACACCTTGAAATTAAGAAACGAAAATATTATTATGCTCAACTTTGTTTTTAAAAAAGTTTTAAGAGAATATTAATAATAACTACTGTAGAATTTTGTTTATATAGAGTATTCGTATCACCCTAAACTAAATTTTCAAATATATGTAAGTATATATTTTTTTAGTAGGTAATATTTTTCTTATTAAGTTTCACTCTCGTGCCCATCAAAAACCATTTTATTCTAAACGTTATATTTATTTTTTACTCGGTGCATATGGTAAAATATTGTAAGCATAACAAGTTTGGTAAGTTTGTGATTCTTTATTTTTTTGTTTTTTAAATATGTTATAAGAATTACATAAAATAAAATAAATCTTAAGATTAATAAAAAAAAAATATTATTAGTGACCTTAATATTATACAAAATATTTAGCTTATGCCTTCTTCCAGTCCTTAAGATTTTAGTGGCTGCACTAACCATAACAAAATAAGAATTAAGCAATAATCATAAATATTTAATGATTTTGTATAATTTTCAGTTAGTTTTTTATACTTTCAGTTAATTATTACCTGATAAAGTTCAATGTGTAACATATTTTATTTTTAAAAATTGATTGAATTAATAAAAGGGGTGGTAGACATCTTATTTAAATTTATATTAGACAATTCAAATTTAAAAAAAAATATTAAATTCAATATTATTCATTATTTATGTAAAAACCCATGAAAGCATTGAGGGACAGCCTACCACTCTCATTGTATTAAAAAATTACATGCAAACAAACTATAAACTATTAGTATCTCACAAACATGAACATAGTATATATAGTATAAACATATAGTATATATATATACATATATTATATAGTAACACATGTACCTATGTAGTAGGAACTAATTTTTTACTGATTGCTACAAAAAGTAACTATTGTATTTTAAAAATATATTTCTGTTATACTTTAATTAAGGGTAAATAAATAAATAAAGCAGATTATTTTCAATTAACAACAATCCACAATGAAAGTAGTTATTGTTATCTTGCGGTCAAAAGATAACATATTGGAGGAGTACACACAATCACACTTGCTGACCACTCGCTGATATCACCTCATTATATATTTATAAACATCCAAACATCCTGTTGGTATGTTAAGACATATTTTATGAACTCTTTAACTGTGAATGTTTTTATTAATAAAATAATAGTGCTTTATTAAAACAAACAATTATGTTTTCTTAGAGATTCCTAGCTAGTAATAGTTTAAAAACTTGTAATACTATGCCTATATGTACTTATAAATTTACAATTATTAAGTGAACATGGTTGTGTTTTTAATTTGCATGTGTATCAGTAAATATACTTATAATATCTAATTATACATACAGTAACATTATTTATAAAAATATAATTGACAATGAGAGTCGCGGGTACATTAAGTAATATTTATAGAACACACAGATAAGGTTTCTTCGACTTAGTCCCCTAGCCGAATGACTATAGCGTAGCGTGTTCGTAAACAAATTTGAAAATTTAATACAAAATGAGCAGTAAAACTATTTCGTGTTAAAAAATATTAGGTGTTAGTGCTAAGTTGTGAAAGTTGAACACAAAAAATAATCATAACAAGGTATGTATAGTCGAATTGAAATTTAAAAAAGTAATAACCATTATAATCCTAGTTAAGTGACGGTTAGATAGATCATATAATATTGTATAAATTAGGTGGTGCAACGTTACTTTTCCACAAATGGTTGCAATTAAACCAGCGTAATCAATATTTCGTTTAACGCTAAGCTACCCAACCGTCGACTTCATTATTAGATTTTTTTATTATATTCAATATTATATTTTTTTTATTCTATAGCGGACAACGGAACAGTTGGGTCTTAGTCAGATATGGTAAGAGAATACCGCCGCCCGTGACCAACTGCGCTACAGTCCGCGCGTTGGTTGTGTTGCCGGCTTTTTAGCCGGCACTTTTAAGAGCCTCCGATATCCTCACTTACTTTGCGAAACACAGTGCATGTACCGTTTCACGCTGAGTATTCCGTGAGCCCTATGTATCACTTCGGGCGAGCCAGCCAAATTAGTGCATCAACATATGCTTCAGCATGCCTCTACCACGGCAAAGATGTGTAAAATATAACTTTTTGGTTACGACTCATAACCGACCAATAATTTACAATAAATAGTGGATTCTAAAGAATGGTTGGTACCGTATCTTCATGTAGTTTATTTATGTTTTAGGTTGGCGACTACGGAGCATGGCCTCCGAGGAGGGAGCTAACGCGCTTAAAGTCTACTGGGAACACTTCTTCAAAGCAGAAACAGGCACTTATGAGGTATTATTGTTTAACGTTGTTAAAAAATAATTAACGTTGATAATTAATAAAAATTATTTTCGAGATAAATCTATTGTAGGTTATTTTTCAACAATTAATTATGGTTGTCGTTCCAGAAATCTACATGGCTCGACTTATTCTTAGCAGAATTTATCGTACGCCTCAACGAAGGCTGCAATGCAAAAGACCTAATAAAGTTTTGGTAGGTAAAAACTATTATATGTCCAAACTTTTTGTAATTTTATTTTCTCTTTTTTTTTTGAAGGAACATCTTTTATCTTCTAAAACGATTTATATACAGGTGAAGTTACCTCAATTTGGCAATGTTTTAATACGTTTCTATAAACTTAAAGTTCCAATAAAATGTCATACATAATATTATATTCATTTAAAAAATTACTTTCTACTCAGAAAACTATTGAAAACAGTATAAAATCTGCCACAATGCATTTGCAGTCCTGTGAGTGGCGTGGTGTCTCTGGTTGGATGCGAGCTGCTGTGTGGTATACACCGAGTGACTTCATCCATCAACACGCACTACTCACTGCCGCTACCTGCCTCGCTCGATGTTGCTTTAACTGACATCACTTCTATCTCAAGCACACCTACAGTATCTTCAGGTACAAAACATTTTTAACAGCCTCTCACAAACGTAATGTTAAACTTTAGCATTGAAAATTACCTGATTGTATATTATTTGGAATTTTGTTCTCTTTTGCATTAAAGTCTTTGTTTTTAATTTTGTTTCCGTTTTTATATTTTAGGTACGGCAAGTTACTAACTGCAGTTTACTAACTGCACCTTAAATTGGTTACCGCTTTTAGTGATGTGTTTTGACTATGTTATAATTGAGTTCATTGATCGTATTTGCACAATTGTTTCTTAGTATATATCGCTTTGATGGTTTAATGGAAAAAATAATAATTAATTGGATTTCCAGAGACTGCCGCTGCACTGAAGTCCACGAGTCTTTTCACGCGGACGAACACACAGAGTTCTGCGGAGATCCTTCGTCAGTACCTACTCACAGGTCTCGCCTGGCGATGCTTAATCGTCCTCAAAGCTTTAGGAGTCGAGGTATACCAGTAACGCACCTTATAATTATGTTGAATATAGGTGTAATGTTATCTTTCAATCAAGTTAGGAAAAGTAACTTCCAAATAAGATATTTTCCTAAAAATTATTACTAAATATAAGGTATTTAGTAGTATTAAGCAACGGCTAATTTGAATATTTTATTTATGGCCTACAACAGATCAGGTGGGTCTCCTTTATCGTAAGAGTACAACTAACATTTCAAGCTGAGTATTCTGTAAGCCTGTGGTATCATTTCGGACGAGCCTGCCCAGTTAGTGGGTTAGCATAAATTATCATAGAAAACTTAGCCATTTATGTTAGGATCAACAGGTATCTTTTAATCTACCAAACATAAATAATCCAACTACTATTAAGGTATTCTCATGGATGTATGTCTTCCGAACCAATGGTAGCTTAACTATTGTAAATTGCTTTTCCTTCTTGAGCCTATTTGAATTGAATTGAAAGTAATTTTGTTTATTTGGTATTAAAATTTAGAATATCAAGGTACTCTAAGTTTGAGGTTTTATTTTATTCTCCAGTATTTCTCTGCGAAACATAATGAATTGGCAAACGAATTGCCTTTTATTTCAAGAGATCGTTATTTTTAATATGTATATAATATATATAGGACACAGACAAAGTTGAAAATTGCATAAATGGACTCTAATGTCAAAGGACAATATTATTAACGGTGCGGTGTTATCTCAGTACACGATATAAGTTGTAAAACATCGAGCCGCGACCCGCGATAGCCTGCGCCATGTATAATTATTGTGAACCTATAGGTATAACTTGCTTCCTACCTATAAAAGGCCTTAATTAATGAATGGAATCATACCTACGTATAAAAGGTCCTTATAAATATCAATGAATCCGTTACGATTGAATAAATGAACTTAAAACCGCATAATCTATGCGTAACAGTTGTACGGTTATACATCGTCTTTTTTATTCTATAGTGGACAGCGGAGCAGGTCTCCTATATGGTAAGAAAATACCGCCGCCCATGAACAACCTTGCCACAGTCCGGGCATTGGTTGTGTTGCCGGCTTTTTACGCTGCGTAAGTGGCATTTTAAAGTGCATCCTATCCTCATTCGCTCAGCGAAACACAACAGCACTACCCACGAACCGGCCCAAATATTGCGTCAGCATATGCTTCAGTATGTATCTCCCATGGGTGCTACAATATTATGACATTCGCCCAGCCACTGTCAAACCTTTCCAGAGATCGAATAAATTATAAATTAAATTGTAATTTTCCGAAGCAGATATCGGTATCGCTTTCATCATAAGCCTATTCAAGTCCACTGCTGGACATAGGCCTCCCCCAAAGACGCCCACCCGTTGCGATCTTGAGCGATCTGGATC
>DWCF01007687.1:0-10306 GCA_018230265.1 Delias oraia
AACAATTTTACAAGTTAGTACAATTACAGAATACCTTTCAATATAAATCTTAAAGGAGCCTCCTTTTTATAAAATATTGTTTTAAAATAATATTTTTGACTGAAAATATTGGCTTTTAACGATTTTGATGACGTTTAGTTGAAATAAAACCAAAGCTTGTAATCTAAATTGAGGACTTTACGCTTTCATGTTTTTTTTATACTTTAGCGGACAAAAGTGTAAACGAAATAGACTTATGCACAAATTTTACGAAAAACGCAATATAAGTACAAAAGATCCAGTGTGCAATGTAGTTTCAATTTACCTATTATGACTCGTGATAGCGTCTCTCTCTCTCATCTGTCTCTCTTACACTCAGTCAGCACGGATTGCACTCAGTCTCAATCGAAACTTAACTTTCACCCATTGTTAAAAACTTCAGGAACAAAAAAGAAAACAAGCATTATATAAGCATGACACCTCATATTGCGTCGAAATGGCTTTTTTTAAATGAGTAACTTCAAGGGAGTGTTAAAGTCTTCCGCTGTTAAGTATTATAGACGAACCAGTGGAATCGGCAGACGTCGTCCTGCCCGGTACACAACCTACCGGGTCCAATTATGATCCATCAACAATCCATGGGCGCACTAAACAGATACACTACACATTACCCTCCATTTCTGTATTCGGATAAAAGCTTGTCTTTTTTCTGGTTCTAAGCTACCTCCCCACCGATTTTCAGTCTATTAGTTCAGCCGTTCTTTAATTAAAAGTAGTGTAATTAACGCGGCTTTCTTCTTTACATATTAAACTAATTAATCTAAACAAATCGTAATGTTTTATTGTTTCACGAAAGACTTGGCTGCGCGGATTCGTCCCCTTTGCCTTCCCCGCGAGGGGAGAAATCCAATAAAATTAGGATTTATTAAATTATTCGTTGTCAAACATAAATAGTGGTCGGCTTCGAGAAACTTAGTTTTAGCCAATTTCAGTTGTTAATTTAATCTGTCTGAACGCAATCATAATATTTGTCACAAGATATGACAATCAACTATTTAATAAGATTAAACGCGAATTTGAACTTTTTGCGACGGTAATAAATTACAAACAAAGAAAAGGGCTGTATTGAGGGCTTTCCCGGCAATAATTCTAATTTTTCTCACCTTTTGAACCTTCCCAAGACCTCCACAAACATTTCAAGACCAAGATAGATAAATCCGTTCAGCCGTTCTCGGGTTTTAGCGAGACTAACGAACAGCAATTCATTTTTATACATATAGATAGATGTCTCCTAGGTTCATTGGTAAAACGATAAAAAAGTTTTTAGCCGTCCATTTTGATGTATAGCAATAAATATGTCACGAAGTGGGAAAAGGAAACGCAAAATTTCGGCGTAGAGTGGACATGATCGGCGATTATCAATAACATTCTACTATTGCTTAATTAAGTGCTGTGAACAATTGCTTTTACAGTGATAAAGTAAAATTAGAATCATTATGTCGCTGTCTTATTAACACTCGGTGAGGCAATAATAAATAAAGCATTTCGCAGTATTGCCCAAAGGAATTATTATCGGAAGATGCCCAAGAGTCGCGCAATAAATGCATAAAATACATGCAATACCCAAAGAAGCTATATAACTTTTGGAAATAAATCAAACCCAACTGAGTTTTTCAATTTAAACGTATATAAAATGTAATTACAGAAACATAATTATAGTCATCTTGCATTGTTTTACTTAAGAATTAATAATATACTTAAAAAAACTTCAAGCTTAGTGCCATTTGTAACTTTGAGGTTCTTTTCATTATTAACATGATATACGTATTTATATATTACTTATGTAAATTTGTTGAGTGGAACTATATTCTAGATTATGTATGCTAAAATTTAGTTTCAATGTTTTTATAAAATAAAAAGCTATTGATTTTTGCCTCGCCCAGCGCTATTTCGTTAAGCTCAACGCATTTTTTAAATTTAAACCTATATACTGTTGTGTTTTTTAAATATTCATTTGATATATTATTTCTTTACAGCATAGCGGACAACGGAGCAGATGAGGCTCCTAAATCCTAAGAGAACACCGCCGCCCATGCACAACCACGCCTCAGTCCGCGCATTGGTTGTGTTGCCGGCTTTCTACACCACTTAAACGGCATTTTAAGGGCCTCCGATATCCTCATTCACTCAGCGAAACACAGTACAAGTATCGTTACACGTTGAGTGAACCCGTGGTATCACTTCGAAGGAGCCGGCCAAATCAGTGCGTCCGCATAATATGGTTCGCATATATTATGCTTCAGCATGTCTCTTCCACGAAAACATATACTATAAAGGAAATTAATTGATAGGTAAGATTATGTGTGCCAATTTTCGTTGCTCTTAATGAAATTCGAGACGCTCAACGCCACTGCGTCCTACCGTGCACCGGCCCAAAAGGTAGCAGAGCTCAATCTAGAAAGACGTCCTTATGTGTTTCTGCAGAGAGCGCAATTTGGTGTAACATACCCATTTCTACCCGTCCTGCTATTGTTTTAAGTGGTCAAAATCGAATCTATTCATATTTTATTGTTTTCATATATTATAAGTAAGAGCATATTTTTATTTAGTTGACTACACTGAAGTCAAAAGTTTCGTCTTTTCCCCGCCAGGGCACCACGCGTGCACCATGAGCGCTCATGTCTCAGAGTATGCAAAAGTCACTACATATAAAAACGAAAGACCCATCAACTCCCAATAAAAGCTTGTTAAATTAATAAAAACTACAGGTAACTCGTACAAAACTAAAGTCATACAAAAATATACATTTGCAGATGCGTCCTGATGCTGTACAATATATATGAAGATTGTATTTTATTGCTTCGATCTTCAACAAGCTTGTGTTCTCAGTTAAAGACAAAAGATATGCCCAACCGTGATCAACTTTAAAAAAATAACAAACAAGACCAAACGATTCACCTGGAAAATGCACTCTATTGGCAAAAACATAAAGACGCTTTTGGGGAATGAGTGTCGTGGTCTGTTTGCTAACGTCGTAGCAGACCAGCAAGATATCACTCTACCTGCATTTGCCGAAAGGGCAAGACGCACAATTCAGTGAAGACACAGTTAACCGTTCTAAAAGTCGTGATGGATCGAACAGATACAAAAACTGAATGCCATGTAGACAGTATCGCATCTAAGCCAACGCAGGCTGAGAACGAGCCACAAGAAATTGCTTCAGGATCGAAAATTATTTTTCAAGGCGACCGCAATCCCACGGCAGTCGTGTTAGATGGGCCGCCTGCGACTGCTGCCAGCGACAGCAAGGACAGCAGTCACTCACTGAACGTCTTTGAGGGTAGTGAAGAATATACAGAAGACCTGGACTGTTTACGACTTAAAACACATATTCGTCCGATAGGAGAGGGGCGACCCAAGAAAGAAGCTGCGCCACCTACGCCAGGGCCCTCGCTAGAGCAAGGTAAGCTTTTCTACTATATTATACTTTGAAGATTTTTTTTCACTACTGCCATCGTGAGTTTTATTTTAGGGAAATTATGGCAAACAAGCAAGACGCTTGCGTAAGACAAGCGGTCACTGGCCATGGACACCCTATCCCTTGTACGCTCTTTCTTTGGAGGTCCCCAAGTCGTAGTGGTTTAGAAATACCAATGCGGGGAGCTGATTCGCTTAGTGCGCGGCACAAAATGACTTGATAAACTGTCCTTTTTATCATAACGCAACTTTCTCACCACTTCTAGATCTGTCATGCAAAGCACGCTTTAACATACGCAATCTCTATTTTTGTTTCAGAAAGGAACAATGCCTGGTCATATGAGGAACCCGCATGGATGTACGACCTCCCAGTGGAGGTCGCGATGCAGATATACTATAGATCACTAAATCCTCCGAACGAATCCCAAAACATTATTGGTCAAACTCTATTTGGGAATAATTACGATTTATGGTCACAGTGACCTTTCCCGCCAAAAATCCATCAAAGACAATACTTATATGGGAATATTAATTTTTATGTATACCGATTGTGACTGAGTATTCAATAGATTAGGTAAATAATAGTTTGCAAGCTTCGGCTTTGCATGGTATTGTAGAAGTTACGGCTGTTTGATTGTTGTAACATGATGGATGTACTTAATTTTATTATGAAATAAACTCTAAAAAGGCTGTTGTTTTATTTTATTATAGCTCATAGGTTTTACACAAAATAGTAACAATTTTACAAGTTAGTACAATTACAGAATACCTTTCAATATAAATCTTAAAGGAGCCTCCTTTTTATAAAATATAATTTTCACCGAATATATATTAGTACAAGTACAGTTACATTATATTAGTACACTAACAGATGACTCAGTCCATAAGCCGTTTAAAGAAGTAACTACTCACGCTCCAAAACTATCAAGTTCAAAGGCAGACCGCACAACGCTTCACGCCTACAATTATAATCCCCTAGTGCGATCTCTTTCTATCGCGTAACTCGTCCCTTACGTTCTATCAATGTTGTGTCCTTTTAAAAGAACATACTGTTAATATTTAATTACCATCTTTTGCGATTATAGTGCATTCTGTGTAGAATTTAATTAAGTTTATATGCGTAATTTTTAACATCTCGAATATTTAAATAACAACTCTCAAAAATTCGTTTCAAACAGAAAATTTTAATTTAGGTGTCTGTTTAGCCCAGTACTCTGGTCCATAATACCGTCCATAGGGTAATGGCGAAAGAAGTTGATTTATCTCACATAAAGGAAGAGCCTTATCGTAAAAAAATTATATAGAAGCAGTAGTATGAACACCATTTTTCCCGATGTTACATCTCGAAATTTTATTTTTCAGACGGGGCATTATTTGTACATAGTTAGCATTATGACCCATGCATTTGCATAACTTGCAAAATATTGGCCCGAGACAGCTAGCAATTTATCATCGAAGTTGGTAGCAACACTACATACGCGCTTACAGAATACTCAGCGTGAAACGGTACTTGTACTCGTAAAGTGAGTGACGATATCGGAGGCCCTTAGACCGATTAAGCGGCGTAAAATGCCGGCAACATAACTCAATAAATAAACTTACTTGAACTGAATGTTACCGGGCTGAAAACCGACTGGCTTGAATTCCTCATCCTCGCTCTGGTCCAGCATTTCCTCATCCTCGCCCTCTTCTTCTTCACTCTCTTCCTCGGGTGTCTTATCACCCTCCTTCTGAAAGATACCGATATAAAGCTATTATAAAACGTCACATAACTGGTTAGAACAAAGTTTTTTTATAATATGGGTCTCCTATACGTCATTAGTATTAAGAGAATACCGGCGCCCATGAAGAATCGCGCCACAGATCGCGGCCGCCAATATCTTCACTCGCTCTACGAAATACAGTACAAATACCGTTTCACGCTGAGTATTGTGTGAGCCCGTGGTATCACTTCGGACGAGCCGGCCCAATTGAGCCCCGGTAAGAGCTATATGTAATATTTAATTAAACCGCTTTAATATACGGTACACATACCAAATAATATATATTTTTTGAAATTTTTGTATTTCTGTCTGCTTGTTACGGCTAATCTCTGGAAAACCGGAATCGATATCAGCGGTACTTTCACTGGCAGATAGCTGATATAATAAAGATTAACTTATACACGAATAATATATAGTTTGGATATAGAAACATCCAGCGGAAGTTGAGGCCTCTTTGATTTCGACGTGCAAATCCATCGCTCTATGAATGCTACAAAATGTATGCAATACATTTTTTATGATATAGCGGGCAACGGAGCAGGCGAGCCTCCTTTATGTTAAGACATTCATCAATATCGCCCATGGACAACCGCGGCAAAATCCGCACTTTAAATGTCCCGACAGCTTTACTTCCGCACAGCGAAATACAGTACAAATACTATTTAATGCTGAGCGTGCACATGAGCCTGTGGTATATTAAAATAAAAATTTCAAAAATTCTGCCACTCACCCGCAAAAGTACATATGGTTTTGCAAAAACGAGACAGAATACTTAAAGGAAATATATAATTTTAGTATGTAATATACCTGATACTACAAAGCTTGCCAAGGGGAAGGCCTATCTCCAGCAGTGGACGTCTTATGGCTGAAATTATGATAAAACTTGCTACCTTTGTCGTATCCAATAATTTGGGCGATTCTTGGACATCCTCCTCGTAGCCTTCTTTCGTTTGCTCCACAACTTCTATATAGTCCAATTCGGCCAAATATTCGTCACCTTCATTTAGGCCGTCCTGAAACGGAGACATTTAATTTATCGCAGCGGGGTTTTCTTTAGGCCCGCTCGGCGCTGGGGAATGCCAAAACGGAAGAAAATTCAAGCAATTTGTAAAGCAAATACTTAGAAGGTGCATTATAGGCTCGACGATTTCATTAAAGAGAAAAACATCTGAACAGATACTGGCGCGGGAGCCTCGTAGGCTGCCACTTTGTCATGGTTTTTTTATTTTGAATGATTTATTTAAGTAAATTGTATGTACATTCAGTGCTCAGTCCACATATAATAATATCAGTAAATTGTATCATTGTTAACCAAAGGTTGCGTCATTGGAAAAAAGGCTTCGATGCAGTACCTTGCCGATTCATCTGTACGTACGGTTTGGAAACAGCGTAAATTTAATAGTTAGTGAACTATTTGACTTTGACTTCATTTGACTTCAACAGTTATTGTAATTACATCACGATAATTATTATTAAGTGTTCATTAGTATTAAGTGATTGTTAAATACTATGATTAAGGATTTTGGACTTTTGAAGTGGACTTGTCAAACTGCTGCCAAGTGGTTAGTGCCGTGATACCCGGTTGAGTATTGAAAATATTAAGGAAGGAATATGAATATGAGGGAATATGAGGATAGGTCAGTGAGGGCTCTTGCTGCTACGAATTAATGCACACGTGGTATTATTGAATATTATAGAGCCTATATTTGAGAGACTCCTACTTAATGGTTTTAAAAGTGTACCAGGAAGCGAGAGGTATCGGGGTTTCAGTCCGGCTCCAGAAAATTATTATTTAATTTATAATTTATTCGGTCTGGAAGGGCTTGACAGTGGCCGGGCGAGGTTGTTAATACTGTCACATCCGTGGGACAGTCATGCTGTAGCATATGTGGACGCACGAATTGGGCCGGCTCGTGCGAAGTGATACCACGGGCTCAAAGAGTACTCAACGTGAAAAGGTACCTTTACTATGTTTCACAGAGTGAGTGATATAAGAGGCTCTTAAAAGTGCCGCTTAAACGGCTTAAAAAACCGGCGACACAACCAATGCGCGGACTGTGGCGCGGTTGTTTATGGGCGGTGGTGTTCTTTTACCATATAGGAGACTCTCTTGCTCCGCTATAAAATAAAAAAAATGTGTTATACAATAAAATAGAAAAATATTTGCAGAGAATATGTACCATAAATTTGCCGTAATATAGAAACCGTGAATACAGAATGTATAACGTGATACGGTCCTAGATCACAATATAAAATAAAAAACAAACACATATTTTATGCACTGAGTTATAATTTTGAATATTCCCATGCAAAATGGATGACGCAAAGTCGTCGAGTTGCGGATACCTGCCCGTCTTACAAAGGAAAGGGTTGCTTTTGTTCTTTTATTATTTTTCATTTGTTTATGACATCCTCAATTACAACGCCCCACTGCGAAGGCGACAATTTCAAAGAATTTGGCGATTCTTAACAACTTTCTACAGGCAGAATTCCTAGTAAGACTTATTTTAGTTTTTTTTATTACGTACAATTTCACGGTATTTAAAATGGGCTTGGATATTTCTTTTCAACATTTCTCTTAAGTATTTATAATAGAATAAATAAATAAAGGATATTGAGTTGGAGAACTATAAAAATCCATTTATTATGCATGCACTTATTGAATCAGCAGATAAAGAAATATTAAGCCGGGCTTATAGTACTTGGGGCGCAGTTATAAATCTGCTAAAACGCGAACAAGAAGCTTTTACTGTATATGTAAAGTTATTACAAGCATACATTTCTTAATTGGCTTTAAAAATAGAGCATTGCACATCTCTTTAAACGAAGCTCATTTAGGATAAGCGGCCCTCCGCCCATGGACACTCCTAGCCCTTGCTAGACCGGCGATGCGTAGCCAACCTTTAAGGGATAGATACGCTCTTTTGAAGATATTTAAGGCGTGATGGTTTGGATATACTTACGCAATTACGCTGATTTCACAGAGTGTTTGTGCGCGGCATAAAATTCCTTAAAAATGTTTAGTTTGTGTTAATACTTACCAAATTGGCTGTCGCGTCTGTAAGTAGATTACCAACGTAAATACAAATAAAGGCACCCTTGGGCACATCGTTCAAAGCTCGAATGCCCCAACCGCGCTTTAGAGTTTTAAACACCTGAAACGCAAATACATAATCGACATTAAATAGAACCACTTCTGTAATCTTACAATTTTTCTTATTGTGAAGGAGGGTTTTGGAAAATGGCAAACAGATGATGCAGTCACAAGTAATATACATTAGAAAAATGCGAATTTTATATCGGCATACACTTAAATTGAATGAAAAATGCGATAGCCGAGTTTATTCGCGAGGCGATCTGGGCCTCGATTGCAGAAACAATACTAGGAATAGCAAGTGCATTCTTCTCAATAGCCGTCTTCCTATTACTAACAATAAATAGGTGAGACAATAAGATTAAGATGTCTCTAGTTTTATATCATTGTTTTGTTTTTAAGTACTTTGTAATGAAAGATATTAAATATATTCACGTAGGTCGCTTCATGGTTTTAAATTTATTTTATTTATTATAGCTTAATTGTTTTAATAAGCTTAATGTAATTGTAGCTTAATAGTTTTAAAAGGTGTACCATACAGCGAGAGGTATCGGGTTCGAAGCCTCGATCCGGATAATTACAAATTATTATATATTATTAATTACAAATTATAAATAGTCGGCCTCTGGAAGGGCTTGACAGTGGCAGGGCGAGTGTCTTAATAATGTCGTGCCCGTGGTAGAGCCATGCTGAAGCATATGATGACACACTTATTGGGCCGGCTCGTCCAAAGCGATACCACGTGATCAGAGAAAACTCAGCGTGAAACGGTACTTGTATTGAGTTTCGCAGTGTGAGTAAGGATATCGGAGGCCTTTAAAGTGCCGGAAAAGCCGGCAACACAACCTATGCGCGGACTGTGGCGCGCTTGTTCATGGGAGGTGGTGTTCTTACAATATAGGCCCCACCAGCTCCATTGTCCGCTATAGAGTAAAAAAAACTTGTTTCTGTTTCCAATACAATAGGTACTGGAAAATGACCATTAGATAGGGCGTCATAGTGTAAATTAATTTGGGAAGCGCTGATCTATACTAATATAAAGAGATAACGTTTATGTCCATATAGGGAATTGTCTATGAATCTACTAATCCCATGCTGAAAATTTTTTCAACAACAGAAAGCTTTATTTGTGACTATTATGGCAAATATATACGATTTAGCCGAAAAACAAAAAGGTTTACCCACTAGATGAGTCACGCCGAAGCTTGTTCTACTGCACCAATTGAATAGACCCGTATGAAGAAAACCACCGGCTCAAAAAATACCATTTTCAGATAGTATAGAAAGTTTTGCTGGCTGTAGGTAAGTTTTATTATTACTTATACTAAATATCAATTTATTTTACTTTACTAACCTGCAATTTTAATTGTAATGGATGCTGTACGACTCTATTTAAACAAGTCGATTTGCATTTACACCTGGAAAAGATTGATAGAAATATCAGTACACGATAAAGAAATCTTTTTATGTTTTATCAATAAAAACAAAAAAAACCGCCCTTACAATTCTAGTAATATATGAAAATACAATTCTATCAAAAACCAAATAAAAGGAGAGACTACAAAAATTTCTTAAATTGCTTTTAATCTCAAATACATAAGCAGTAAATAAATACAGATAAAAACAACAAAATATACCGTAGTGACCGTAGTGTAACTTTACATGCAGGACAAAAATGTCTGGAATCAACTTCCTACACCCATAATTCTACCTAATAACCGTTGTTTTACTAGACCCAGAGATTAAATGTAATACATTTTAATTTGTAAAAATATATTACAGTTTCTTGCCGATTCGTCTATGCTAATTTCCTTCTGAATTGGCGGTACGTTCATAAGAGCTTAATTGAAGCAAAATTGAATAAAAATATTTGACTTAAGACTTAATACACATTCTTTCAAAAATTATTATAAGTACATCCAATGGAAGGACATCTGATGCAAGTTGTTTACACTACGAACATACAACGACCGTAGTGTAACTTTACATGCAG
>DWCF01007688.1:0-10306 GCA_018230265.1 Delias oraia
GTGGCAATGGGCTGGCCACATCGCTCGACGAACTGACAGCCGATGGGGAAGAAAGGTTCTCGAGTGGCGACCGCGCAACGGAAAACGCAGAGTCGGACGTCCCGCCACACGATGGAAAGACGATCTAACGAAGGTCGCGGGCAACCGCTGGATCTAGATCGGTCAAGATCGCAGCGGGTGGGCGTCTTTGGGGGAGGCTTATGTCCAGCAGTTGATTTAGATGGGCTGATGATGATGACTGGTGTCTAGTTTGGTAATTTTATCATATTTATGAAATAAAACTACACGTTTTTTAATTCAAATAATAGTGCATAGTTGTGAAATAATGCCTTTTTACTCTAAGTTATTACTAGGTGACTAAATTTGTGAATAAGGTAAAAATAGTGTATGATGATTAATAAAGAAATTTGTTATTTGAAATGATTTATTTATAGTTTATTTATAGTTCAAACTTCTCAACTTTGTTAATTGATTATATCTATCATAGCAAAATTAAATAAATACTATGATTTTCTTATATCAGTGCAATGTTTAATCACTTAAAAGTTATAACCGAATGCAACTTTCCGGTCCCAAATGCTATAAAAGTTAAGAATAGTTGTAGTCCTATTTAATTCCTTTCCATAATTATCTATAGTCAGGCTACTTTAGACATAACAGTACATGTTTTCATTTGATGGATGACCCAATTAATTTTTATTAAGTCTGAATGTTAACTGTATTTATATGAGGAGGATCATTATCATTGGTCTATGCATTGAAAAATATTCAAAATTTGTTGTAATAATGTAAATTTAAAACAAATTATCAAGCAAAAGTGTAATGTTACTTAAATTTTTGGAAGATTCTTAAGGCTTAACCAAAGTAGGAATGTAATTTTAATGTAGCCACAATACTTTTCAACTGGAATAAAAATATGTTCGATACTTTGTGTGTCAACTGATTGTTTTATTGAAGTTTGTTAAAAATTTAAACATCTAAATGCGTATATTTAGTTCAATCGTCACCCTTGGTGATTATATCATAGCTCTTCCCTGTTAAGCTAATGTGGGTACGTCATGGCACGTCGAGGGTAATTTTCATTGCGTGGCCCCTCGTCAGTTTTACTCGTACATCGATAGCCTGTGCACCTTAGTCGGTATTATACCTTATTATACGTACTAATATTGTAGGTACATCTTAGTGTATTGAATGCAAAACACACTTTAGTATCAAAAGTTAGGAAAGTGTTTGTGGTTTTTTAGTCATTTAAAATTCATTCAAGTTCTGTTTTACATATGTGAATTTAGCTCATCCGGTTTCGCTCACGCTGTAAAATATTATATAATAATCGATTTCGCGGTGCAGTTCAAAAAATATTTTCGTAGTCATCTCGAATATTTAAAATTATTATATAGGTATATTTAACTAAGTTGTTTTGCAATGAAATTGGCCTGTCTTATATTCTTCTACATGTGCAATATTTTTACATACGATTCGAATATCCATGCATAACAATAATGTATAATTAGATAACAGTTGGCGCAAATTCAATGTTTACTATCACTGAACGTAAAACTTCTCTGCGTTGAATAGTAAATTGACGTAAGATGAGACCACCTGAGGCGTTTTTTATTTTTATTGATTTCGCTATGTTATTAACAGTTCAAGGAGGACTTACCACTCGAAGAATCGGTATTCTGTAGTATGCAAACTACACTTTAAAAACTAAATTTTTGTATATTTTTCTTACAAAAGTTGCCTAGAGAAGATCACCTGCACCTTGCACTACTAATTATTACTTATATTTGTTTCTTTTTTTTACTGTGAAATTTACTGTAAAATTTAAATAAGTTGCAATGTTTTTAAATTTATAAGTAATATAAACGCTAAAAGCCAATCTTTACTACCATTATTTTAAAATTTAATTATATTAGCTTTTTCTTATTTATTCTTTTTTACAAAACAATACCGTGGGAGAGCCAAGCTGAGGCATATGCTGACGCACTAATTTGGTCGGCTCGTCCAAAGTGACACCACGGGCTCACAGAATGCTTAATGTGAAACGTTACTTGTACTGTGTTTCGCTGAGTGAGTGAGGATATCGGTGGCCCTTAAAAATCTCGTTTAAGCGGCATAAAAAGCCGGCAACACAACCAATGCGTGGTCTGTGGCGCGGTTGTAATGGGCGGCGGTGTTTTCTTGCCATATAGGAGACCCATCTGCTCCGTTGGCCACTATACTAAAAAAATAGAAATGTCTTGTTTAATTATAATTTACGTATTTGTATTTATTTGACACGTGTCTAGAAATAAGTTTTAGAAATAATTAATAGCTTTGTAGGGAAAATTCCAGTCCAAAGCACAGACTCGTAGGATAACTATATTCGACATTTCGAACTTGAAACTCAGAACATAATATATAAAAAACATTTTGTTATTAGTCAAAATATAAAGCATTTTTAGTCGTGCCTTTTAATCTAGCCAACGATAATTTTAGTTTGTATTGAAATATGTCAAGGAAAAACTACTGTTGTTTTTTTATGAAAATCATGCCGCACCTAGGAACGACGCTCTGTCGGGTTATGGGTGCGTTGCTGGCCATTTAGGGATAGATAAGCTTTTTTTTAAGGTGTCCAAGTCGTATTGTAGTCTTCTCAATTTCACATACATAGTTATTCTCTTTATAATTTTTTTTAAATCTTGGTGATTTTAAAATATAAAAAAAATCGATATGTGCGATAAGACGTCTAGCTAATTATCTTCTTTGACTTTTGCTGTATAAGTTATTTTTGTGTCCTAAATTATTTGAATTTCAAAAGTACTTCATACTTCTACTTTTTGTATTGCACATACTAAAGAGAAGATGAATATTATTTACTTATTAAATAACGTGACGTTTGTTAAGGCAGAAATCTCTGCCAAACTTGTTATTAAAAAAACTTTTTAAATAATTACCTCCAAGAAGATTTCAGATGGAGGAGGATGGTTTGAAATAGTTTTGTTTTATGTGAAAATTTAGAACCAAAAATTTCTTATTTATTGTAAGTAGAGGAACGTAGACAGACCGACCAAGATTAAGAATAGTAGGTATTGTATAACATGAGTGGAACTAGCGCGCAGTCCGACGCTCGCACCGCTAATATTGACTTCCTCATTAGTGTTCAGGTTAGCAAGAACAAATGTTTTGATGCGCTGTAGAGTTAATGCGTTACTTCAGTGTTAACTATTTCAAATTATATACCTGCAGAAATTTTGCCGTTATAATACAATGTTAAAAGTATAAATATTATTATTGTTTTCTTTTATAGTATAGCGAACAACGGAACAGGTGGATCTCCTATATGACAAGAAAACACCGCCTTTGACAACTGCGCCGCAGTCCGCGCATTGATTGTGTTGCCGGTTTTTTACGCCGATTAAGCGGCATTTTTAAGGGCCTCCGACATCCTCAATCACTTTGCGAAACACAGTACAAGTACCGTTTCTCGCTGAGTATTCTGTGAGCCCATTGTATCACTTTGTACGAGTCAGCCCATTTAGTGCGTCAGCCTGGTTCTCCCACGGGTGCAAAATATGTTATACGTGAGGTCTATTACGTGACTTAAAACTTAGTTTGAAGACGTTGTTGAAAGAATGTATGTTCCGTTAATCCGAGAATGGCATTTCCTTTGGGAATTCGAGAACAAAAGCAAACGACATCCTGGTTTACTTCCTTCAATTATATAATTTTATTTAAAGACAATATATATCACTGTCTCTAAATGTCAAGTTTATTTAATTTCCTTAAAAAAATTCTCAACTATGAATATATTAAGATTACCTTTTTCACTATAAAAATGGATTCTGCCAATGTTGCACTAATATTTTAATTATCTCATATCAACTACATAAAACGCCTAAAGCGATTATGAGTAGATCATATTTTTACAGAATTAATTTCATGTTATTTTCATAGTGATCAAATGCATTCCAAGCTTGTAGTGTCTGGTAAAACATCAAAGCGTCTTCTTTCAGGCCCTCCTAATCTCATCATTAATCTTAGATCGAAGATGTAGAGGTCGTATTAAGACATGGAAGCACTCCATCAGATGTTCCTTAGTAGTAAATTTTAACGTGTCACATTAGAGTTTCACAAGATTACTATCTATTTAGGGCACGCATATCTCTGTAATTTATATTAATTTATTTGAAATAGATCCAGCATCTTTGTTGTACAATTTATTCAGTAACAGCTTTACATATAATATTATTATTCGATACTCTTATTGTTTTCTAACTATTGAATTTTATCGCCGCAGAGGTTTCATCATAAAAGTCATGTTTATTCACTTCAAGTCACGTAAGTGAAATTGTTTACCTACATAGTATGCAATTTACTGCCAGTTTCGTTTTTCATCGAATCTTATTACATCCGGCCTTTCGGTGCGCACGAGTCGGTGAGATTTCCGCTTGTCACTCTCGACTTCATCACATTTCTTCACTTTACGACGCTCATTAAGTGGAAAGCAATAACTCTTTTGATGTGATCTACGGCCCCATGAATTAACTTATAAACTGTTAGTTACTAATTAGAAATTAAACTTTTAACATGAAACTCCAATTTGTCATATTAATTGAAGGATCACTATTAATTTAATTTTGAAGCCGTGGTAGAACCATGTAGCCGTGTGCCACGAAGCATATGCTGACGCACTAATTAGCACCGACTCGTCCGAAGTGATAGCTGTACTTGAAACGGTGGTTATACGGTATTTTGCTGAGTGAGTGAGGATATCGGAGGCCCTTAAAAATGCCACTTAAATGGCGTAAAAAATCCGGCAACACATTCAACGCGCGGACTATGGCGCAGTTGTCCATGGCCTGTGGTGTTCTCTTACCATAAAGGAGACCCACCTCTGTTGTCCGCGATACCATTAAAGACATACATACAATGAGTAATTCATCGTCATGTTTCTGGTCGATGGATTGTAGACAAGTGGTCAGTGTAACTTATATCGGATGCAGTTGGTGTGGCTGGAGTGGCGTGCGCTCGCGCCGGTAGCCTCGCGCTACAGTGTAATGATACATGTTGTTTTAGTTGTGACCGGGACGCGTTGACGAATACTCAGCTCGCTAGAGCTGCACGACTTCGTCCTTCCGACATTGCGTTATCACTTATCACTTGTTATCAACAATCAGCGATACGGAATTCGATTTGTTGATATGGCCATTTTTTTCGGTAGAGCGTTGTAGTGTAGACGGTGTCGCGTTGTGTTGCTATCAGCTGATTGGTATTTACATAAATTGTGCGTGCGATACCTGGGCGTAATTTACATGAAACTGGTGTAGGCTGCGATTATGGAGCGTTAGTGTAGTGTCGTGTTAGTGGGTGTAAGAATTTTCGAAAAGCGTGTCTCCATTGGTCCAAGATGGATAGGACAATGTATGGCAAGGTGCTGCCAGGCACTTATTACCCGTTCCGCTGCGCGATGAAGGAGAACGGCATATCGCCGGGCTGTGAGTGTTTATTTTATTTGTTAATTAATCTATATGTATCTGTTAGAATGTTTGTTTACTATCGAGTGCATCGCAGTACGTGTTTCAGTTACTAATTAACGTATTCACGGTTTATTTCCGGTATATTTATTTTTATAGGATGCACCGATATACTGTTTCCATATTGAATGTTAGAAGTTGATATATATATTTTTGATGTCGGAATAGTTACCAGTTTGTTATGTTCTCTATGGTGTTTGGTGCCAACACTTAATTTTAGATATTTTTCTACTTCTACGTTCAGCTTTGGTTGTTTAATAGATATTATCTGTGATACATTTAATAGACCTATCATTAAATTTCTATTGTACGCTGGAATTTATAAACACAACGTTTTTCGACTATTATTGCAAAGTACGATACTTATAATTGTCATAATTTAGAAATTGTATTGTTGATAAATGATAATTGGGAAAGATAAGACGATAGATTTAATGAAATGCTGAAAGCATAATGGCGCTGGTTTTAAATGGTTTTAGGCCACGTTAATTTGGCTTCATTAGCGTGAAATACAATTTCTTTCTGTGCTTGTTTTACGACGACTATTCTGGGAAGGTTCCGTGGGTTTAGATTTGTTTAACGAGTTTTGTTTTAAACGGGGCTTTATAATCAGATTTAAATAATCGTTACACATGTTCTAAAGCTTAATATACAAGTGTATTAAATTAAATTAAAACTATGTTTTTAATTACTTATAACAATTTAAATACAGAGTCTCTGCAGTACTGTCATAATCATTTTATAGTGATAATATTTCAATACAGAACTAAGGTGATTAATCTTCAAAGCGCCGATATAATAACTGTTTAGTACTAACGAGGGAAAGGCAGATTTAATCGTTATATCATCTCGACTTTGATTGGCAGAACTTTTACTAAATTTACTTTATGGTTTCCTTTTATTCATATGTATAACAGGAAACCATAGACAACCCTTTAAGACAGAAGTTTAAGAAGCGTAACTTTTTGAATAGATTACACAATCAAGGTACATTTTGATAATATATATAATATCATATGTGCGGACGTATATCTTTGCTTGTTTCACCAATAAATTTCAAAATAGGCTAAAATATAAAAATTGATTGGTATGAAGCAGTATGTGCCTAACCAACAAGTACCCACTTTGATTCCCGGGAATAAACTCCGACGCAACCATTGAGTGGCGAGCTACTTAGACACTGGAGAGGGTATAACAAAATACATTTTTATGTTATGCGATCAGGGACAAATTATACAGAACATATATTTTATATGTAAATTTATAAATAATAGATAATAAATTACAATAGTATTTACAATGGTAAAGCTATCATTGGTTCGGAAGAGACTTCTCTACGAAGATCCAACAAGAAACTCATAAGGTTTAATTTTTTTTATCGCCAAATTTACAATAGTTGGTTCATTTATGTTTGCTGGTTTGATTTTTAGTTGTATTCGACTATTATTCAACTAGAAATATCTACAAGATCTTTTAATTAGCTACACTGGAACCTTCTTTAATTACTCACCTTTTATTGAAATTATTTACATCTGTTACATGCGAGGTTACAACAAAATATATGAATCAATGTGTTTCAAGGATGGTCACCATATGTTCACCCTTTTGTGCGGTTTTGTACTTGTTTCTACGGAATATCTATGTTATTTAAAAAATGATTGAATATAATTTGTCATTCACTATATGTTATAACAAAAATAATTCTTCTTTTAATCAAATTTATTTGAAACAATGTCTTAAAAATTCTGACTTTCTTTCACTGACGTGCATTTATTGTTGTAAAAGAGGCCACTTGCAAAAATCTTATTTTAACCAAGTACGTAAGAAAGGGGGGTTTTATCTTTTTTGCTGTAATCTTTAGTGTGCATGTGCTACTACGAATTGTTGAATGAAGTGATCGATTTCTAAGACCACGCCTATAATAACCTACCTGTTGTCCCATGCTGTTTCAACGTTTACAATAAAATTTTATATATTATAATTTGTATATATGTGATGCCAAAGCCACAACCGGCTAGAAAAAGTCTTAAATGAATGTTATTTTATAAAGAGAAACCCGTTTTCATTGAGCGTTGACAAGAATAAACTTGACTCAATTTCATTATATGTTGACCTTTGTGCGGTCACCGCTGACATAAGGTGCTAAATTATGTGTATGATTTTGTATGTGACACCGTGCAAAAGGCATCAAACTTCACGTTTTTAATTTACAGGTTCGACTTAGGACACAGATATTTTTTGTAAAATTGATTAGAAAAGTTCTAGTTTATAAAGTCATTCTCAATTTTAAAATAATACTATATATTGACATGTTAGTATTGAAAATAATATGTATTCTCTTGTGAATTCCGTTAAAATAGATTATTTTTATAAAAAACTGAAGAAATTACTAGAATGAACTTTACTCGTGGAAGAGCAATGCTGAAGCATATGCTAACGCATTAATTGGGCCGGCTCGTCCGAAGTGATGTTACGGGCTCACAGAATACTCAGCGTGAAACGATACCTGTTCTACTTGAAACAGTATTTTTACTGTGTTTCGCTGAGTGAGTGAGGATATTGGAGGTCCTTAAAAATGCCGCTTTTGTAGGGTAAAAAGCCGGCAACATAACCAACGCGCGGATTATGGCGCGGTTGTCCATGGCCGGTGGTGTTCTCTTACCATATAGGAGACCCATCTACTCCGTTGTCCGCTATAACATTTAAAAAATAAGTTTTTTATACAATTATCGAGATATTAGTACAAGTAAAATGAATTATTTGCATCGTTAACTTAACACTGTTCAATGCATCATGCCTCGTCAAACTCCGCGTCACCATCAGTCGTTTCTTATTAAATTTTAATCCGAGTTGTTTCATTAAATATTTTACTCTGCAACTTGTGTATTCGTGCATGGGCTGACATCATTTCAAATTACTGCAATGTCGTGTATCTTTGAATTAATTATGAATGAATAAGTATCCATTATAATGATCGTTGTCAGCGCTTTTCTGCATCTACATATGTTTTGTGATTTAAACATTTTTAAAGAATTAACAAGTATTGTCGTCAGATAACATATTTTTTTTATTTTTTTGCGTTAAACGAAGAAGGTGGCTCTCCTGTATGGAAAGAGAACACCGCCGCCCATTACAACCGCGCCACAGACCGCGCATTGGTTGTGTTGCCGGCTTTTTACGCCACTTAAGCGACATTTTTAAGGGCCACCGATATCTTCACTCACTCAGCGAAACACAGTACAAGTACCGTTTCACGCTGAGTATTCTGTGAGCCCGTGGCTTCGCTTCCGACGAGGACGATACTTCAAAAACCATTTAGCTACGAGGCTCTCGAGTTATTGAAGTTATAATGATAATTGATAACTTTTTAATAAGTGTCAGTTTGTCCGTAGATGCTAATACAAAGAATCTGTTTAATAAAATTTTTAGTTTATTTATTAGGTTTCCGACTTTAGGCTTCAATGTCAGCTTATGGAAATCAAATTTTTGCAGGGATTTTCTTTTATTTCAACAGAAATGATGACGTTTCATTCCGCGTCTTGGACTTTGGCTTCTCAGTATGGTCAGTGTGGTTGTTACATAGCAAGGATAACTGCATTGTTAATTTTGGCTTTAAGTACGTTCATTCATTTCTGTGAATATCGTTGTTCTTAACGGTTGACATTCAAATGTCGTTTTTCATTAATGTCATGAAGGGAAATTCGTCCTTTTTCAAAATAATACGTACTCAATAAAATTTGCGGTTGTAAGGTCAAACAAACGTTTATGTCATTTTAAATTCCTTGATGGCTGCTATAAAGTAATGCGTCATATTCATAATATACGCATTATCTTATTAAACTGAATCAATTATTTTCGCAAAATGTTTTTACGTTATTCGTCTTTATTGATAAACTGTATAGTTGATTAAAAAGACTGATTTCAATAATATATTTAATGGTTTGGTAAATATATTACGGTGCTTCTTATATTATGTCATCCATTGTAGCGACTAGCGTGAACGAAGTATGACATAATACGGTTGTTTGTAAATACTTTTTTAAAGTAGTGGTAATGTTTAATAAGCTAAGCGATTTTTGTAGCTTTATACATTGCCTGTTGTATAAAGATATTAACCTTGGTATGAAAGTGAATATAACACGCAATTACTGTCTAGTATGACCCTTTATTGTGCTTCTGAGGTTTTGTCTAGACAATAATAATGCTTAAAAATTATGTTTTTTTATATAGTATTGCGGACAACGGAGCAGGTGGGTCTCCAATATGGTAAGAGAACACCGCCGCCAATGAACAAACGCGCCACAGTCATCGCATCGCTTGTGTTGCCGGCTTTTAACGCCCCTTAAGCGCCACTTGTAAGCGCCTCCGATATCCACACTCACTCTGTGAAATACAGTACAACTATTTCACGCTGTGTATTATGTGAGCCCGTTTTATCACTTCCCACGAGCCGGCCCAAATGGAATATATAAAATATAGTATTAACTTTTGCTTATAAAATGTTCTAAATTTGGCGAACCACAGATGCATGTTGAGGCTAAATTAAGTGCAATTGTCTTCTAAGAACATTATCGATAGTTGTCTCATCCTGGCCCGCAGCCGAGAGATCAATTTAAGGAGACCGAGGTTGTAATTGAATTATTGATTGTCTCATTAACTAGTGTTTTCTCTTTTTATAGTAATTTCTACTTATTTACATTATAATCTGGTTGCTCTATTTAACTTCTTAAGTGCAACTAATTGCAAAGAAGCTTCAATTCTTTTAGCAGGAATTTTTTCTTTTGCCTAAT
>DWCF01007689.1:0-10304 GCA_018230265.1 Delias oraia
ATACAATACAATATAAGTATGTATATATAATATAAGTTTAAACAACAGACTACGTTTTTTGTGGATAATTTTCCAGCGAACCGTTAATTATTCGTTAACTTTTGACCGCTTTACTGTAGTAAAAATTATCGAAAACCTCAAAGGAAATCTGACTGAACAGCAAGATACCAAACTATAAATACAAAAACTGTCATTTTGATGATTGTGGATTTTCATATTCTATGTTTACTCTCTAAAATTACAATTTTTCTTAGACTGTGATAAGTTAATTTGCTGTTTCAATCAGCATTGTTTGGTAGGTTAAAATTAAATATTGACGAGTATTACTTTTGCTCTAAAATAGGTCAAATACACATAGTGACATAGCCGACAAGTGAACCCGACTTCCATCTGGTCTTGTGGCTATTGCCTCCAGAGTTTTTTTTTATCATTCACCCATCTTCCATCGTACCTCTACTCCCCAAGCATCGAAATTCAAATTTAAAAAGGTCCTCAAAATAATATACGAAAATTTACGATGCAGTCTCCATCGTATAAAAATTTGAAGGTTAAACATTACCATTCACCAGTAGAGTTAAAAGAAAAAATACGAAAGGTAAAATTTTAAAATATTTTCCTTGAAACTCATATAACCTGTCAGTTTTTTAATTTTATGGCTTTTTTAGAATTATAGAAGTAAGATTCAACAGTGTAGAAATTTATTGTTAAATAAATTTAGAGAATCTAATCCTAAACATGAACTTCACTGCGCTATAACTGACATGTATCAAGATTTATTTAATTTTACTCAAGTAGCACTTTTTAATGAAGAAGATAGTGACTTGTTAGAGGAAATAAAAAAAGAACTAATTCAAGAAGAACTTATATGGTGTGTCTTGATCTTTATTTAACATAGTTGTCATATAATATTAAGATGCATTTAATCTTTTTTATAAGCTTACTTTATATATGCATATTTTTCTATAAACATTAAATGTATATTTGGTATCAGTTGTATTTTTATAAAACAATATGTGTATTAAGATGGTGTGTAAAATTAAATTTAAGCCGATTTTTTATTACAGGTTCAATGAGGAGTATGAGAAATCATTAATGGACAATGTTGACTGGTCTATGTATCATGAGGAAGGTCAAGTTGTTTGTGTAATTTGCCAAAAAAATAATTTTATTCTACATGAGGAGCTGCTTACATGTAACAATTGCAGGATAGAAATAAGGACACAAATTAAGTCTTTAGAAGAAATAAAAAGTAAAATTTTTAAGTCACTAGATAAACATAGTCCACAATGTAGGTCTCAGTTTACAGTTTTTACTGATGGAGATCAAAGTCACATTTACCTCATGTGTGATACTTGTTTAGACATGCAATTGATTGTTTAAGTATTATTGTTTTTTCATTTCATGTGTGAGGCAGGGTTGAGACAATTATTTAATAAAACAATAATTTACAAAATAAAAATGACCTTTTAATTCAGATTATGAAGCTTGGTAACAAGGTACAATATTGTTAATTATTTTTATACTCTGTCATTATATTCAGGTTAAAACATTTTAATACATAGTATGTGAATAAGTCCTACCAAACATTAAACTAATCGGTAACTTGTATAAAATGTACATTAATAATTTATAATAGTATATAAAACAGTACCATTTATGTTACGGACACAATACATCGGCAGCATTTGTAGTTTAATTGATTCTTAATATAAAATGGTCAACTATGTGAATTATTCTAGACCTGAAAAAAAAGGTTAATTTAAGTATAAATGAAAATATTTTCAGTTTAATTTCTACAATATATTTGTTAGTCGTTATATTGTTGTGAATTGATTAAAAAAAATATTTACATAGAATTAAGTAGATGAATTTATGTAATTTTTTACTAAAAACTTTGTTCCATAAAAAGTACCTTAAAATCTTTAAAGTACTATAAAAAAAAAAAAACTTAAAAATATATATAATCATATCATTGTTGATTTGTGTTTAATTAAATATTGTGAATAGCGTGCAAGATGCTCTTAAAGATAGATCTGTATTTGTAATGTATTATGTATAATTTGTATATAGTGTAAACTCCATGTAACGTCCCTGCTTCAACGTCAAACTCCCTAAAGCGTCGAAATCGTCGTTATATAGAGTTTACACTATATATATAATTATATAATATATGTATATTATATAATATATATATATAATTTGTTTATGTAAAACCGCGTCAGAACACGGTTTAAGCTAAAAATACTGCCAAATACCTTACTAGAAATAAGTTATATTAATATAATAAGCTCACATCAATATCATGACTAAAAAAACCAAAAAAGAGTTACGAATTCAACATGTTTTTTGTCCACATCAATATGAAATACTAGAATCAGATTTGTATAAAGAGAAGTGTTTTAAATAATTGCTCTTAACATTATAAAAAAATCAAAAGAATATTTTAGACTTGTGACTTATACAACTATTTTATTAATCAGTCTGTATATTAGTTAAATCTCAAAATCTTGTGTCTTGATGTCCACACAATCAAAATGTTTTCTCTTGAAAAATTTGTAAGGAATATATTATTTATTTAGGTTTAAAATATTTATGATTTGTTTTTTTTTTAGTTAATTTGCTACATCAATAACTACTGCTTTAAATAAAGAGCATTGGGCACATACTATATAGGTAAACCTTGTACATCCATAAGATCTTCAGGTTGAGCGTGTGATTGAGAAGCTGGTGGCACAGTGAAGGCAGTGTAGTGGTGAGGTCTGGGGCGCCGAGGCGATCGCGCTGTGATCACACGAGGCTTATGGATCTCATCCATTACCGATGGTGCAACATATGTAAATCCCTGGATATGAGATGGTTATTGTTAATGAAAAAGCTGGTAACTGGTTACAATTTGGATGCATCAATGGAGTACAATGCCCTTTAAAGTAGATTTTGTTATACATCATTTAATTAAATAAGGTATTACCTGGAACATTAGATTAGCACTTTCACTAAGAGTAGATTCATCGGGTGAATCAATAGGAGTTTGTAGAGTGAATCTTGTATCAAACTGTGACACATCATCATCACTGGTCTGAAAAATAGGTCTCAAATTACTAAACTTTTAAATAACCATAAATCATATGTATAATAATCATATTATTTATTATATATTCTATGATTATTATTGTATTTTAAGATTACATGTTCTGTTTACATTATAGATGTAGTTAAGCATTACTCTTCACCCAGTTTCAGACTAAGGAAATATGTTCTTGCAATATATAAACGAAAAGAATAAGTTGAGAGCTAAATGGTTTAATATGTCTACAATGAAACGAGAGGTATTGATTTTAAATCTCAGTTCAGACAATTTTAATTTATTTGGTCTCTGGAAGAGCTTAACAGTGGCCAGGCAAGTGTCTTAATATGTATATAGTATACCAGACCTTACAATGCCTCTTATGTGGCGTGCATAGCCGATAAAACAACCAATGCGCGGAATGTAGTGCGGTTTTCCATGGATGGCTGGATGTACTTTTACCATATAGGAGACAGACTCCATTGTCACCTATACCATTAAAAAAAATCATGTACCAATTTAGGCTTGATAGGTGGCTCTAATCTACGTGCAAATACATCATCCCAATGGACATGTTTGAAGAAAGAATGTCCTCGTACAGCAGCAGCGCCAGCAGCCCCCAAGCGCTGTGTTTCAGAACGTTTCATAAGACGCCGAATAAGCTCGCGAGCGTCTTGTGTGAGGTAGGCGGGCAATATAAGTTTACCCTTAAGAATTTTTTCTATTGTTTTTGTCCTATTATCACCAGTGAATGGTGGCTGTAAAGAAATTATTTTATTTAAACTAATATTTTATAATTAGTTAATAATAATAAAGGTCAAACAATTTATCAATAAGCAAAAGAATAATTTTAAGTTCTGCAAACAGTTGCCTTCTACTGCAGCAGATTAAGTGCATAGACATAGAAACAGAACTGCTTTGATATTTCATGCAAATAACTTACCTGTCCAATTAACATATCATACATGAGTGCACCTAGACTCCACCAATCAACAGCTTTTCCATGGCCGCTTCTAGTCAATATCTCTGGAGCCCTAAAATAGAAATTGCATTACTGATAACAATTATATAATCAGGTCATAGGTGTATGTAGTATGTACAACTTGATGCCCAGTTATTGAAAAGCATTAAATAATAGTATATTTTCTTTTTTTAAACATCATAATATAGTGTAAATACATATAAAGGTTTTATGTATTGTGTGTCAATGTTAATAAAAATTGGCCTAATATTGATATAATTTCAAAAGTAGCAGTTTTTAAATTAATAATGTTATTATTATCTTAAATACTTAAAATAAACTAGATTAATTTAAAACTCTTATGTTAACACATAAAATAATACTTACATATATTCTATAGTTCCACAGAAAGTATGTGTAACTATACCTTCCTGAATATGCTCCTTACACAACCCAAAGTCTGTAAGTTTGACATGGCCTTGTGCATCCAATAGAACATTCTCTGGTTTTAAATCTCGATAAATTATACCTAAACTATGTAAATGTTCCAAAGCTAATATTATCTCAGACAAATAGAAACTGAAATGAAATAAAACAAAAGAATTAAAACCAGTGACCTATTATCAAGGAATCTATATCTTGTCATAAAAGTTAAATAAGTTCAACTTACCAAGCAGTGTCTTCTAAAAATATACCTTCTCTTTCAAGGTGCATAAATAGCTCTCCACCACTTAAATATTCTAGAATTAAATATAATTTACCACCAGTTTGGAAAGCATATACTAATTCCACTATAAATGGGTGCTGTAACAAAATTAAATTATAACTGGAGGCTTAAATTAAAACAATTTTACAATAAATATTTTTCTTTACCTTCACTGCTTCTAAAATATTTCTCTCAGCTTTAGTGTGAGCGGTATCTTTTTGGTTGCGAACAATAGAAGCTTTCTTAAGAACTTTCATAGCAAAATGAGCACCAGCATCGGTTCCTGTTATTTTTCTAACTTGAAAAACTTTTCCATATCCACCTTTACCTAAAACCTTGCGCAGTTCAAAGTCTTGAGGACCAAGACGTTTGCAAAGACCAGGATTAACAATATCTTCAGATAGCTGAATTGTTTCAGAACCCTCAGCCCTTAAAAATTAAGCATAGTGTATGTAGTATATCTTAATTTTAAGTTTAGTCCATAAATCAACCTTATTAATACTTACTCCACTATATTGTTAACGTGTAGTTCCGGATCATAATCAACCTGTCGGAAGGTAATTACAATTTATTTATTTCTTTTAAACTGTGCATTGATTGAATGTGTCACAATGAGGTTATGGAAATTCATAAAATGTAAACTTATAAAAAAAGCAATAATACATGCCTCATCAATGTCTATTATATCATCTTCATCAGAGTCACCAACTGTAACAGTATCCACATCTAAATCAAAATCGAAAACACCTGCCATATAAGATGACATCTCAATATTATCACATCAGAAGGAAAATATTTTTAACACAAAACAAAAAAATAACACAAGTTTAAAAGACAAACATAAATAATTGATTTCGTATTCGTAATATATTATTTAAATTTAGTATTTTTGTAACATTAATAAAATAACTACGTTGCCTATTAACACTAGAAGTTTGATAGGTGATAGGATTATGATGAAACTTGAAAGATCAATTATTAACAAACATTTAACATGAAGGATGAATTATCACAGATACTGATGACAGATACAGCTTTAACCAAATGTTAAAACAGATCACTTAATTCGTGTTTTAGAGGCATATTCATATTACAACATTTTATATTTTTTTAAGTGCCAAAAATCACGACGTGATTTTCTACCGCGCCCACCATCTCTGTAGAACCCAAAAATGAATACAAAAAATGAATTCACACTTCAAGACGCGTTTTCCACCGGCAGAGCTTGCGGGACCGCAGCCGCGACGGGAGGCTCCCGCAACCACTGTTGTTTTCTCCGCGGTTTTCTCACGAAAATAAAGTTAAAATGGTACTTCTGAATGGCTACATCAAACCTGATAATTCTTTTAACATTGTGTTGATCATAATAAGGAATAAGTATGTGCGAATAAAAAAATATCTACAAATGTAATATTAAACTGCTGAATCGATTTAAATGAATTTTTATCTATCCATTTATACATTTATTTTGAGCATGTATTCAATCAATTCATTAATTTTTTTTGTACACTATGTTTCATATTCAACATTTCATATGCAACACCCGTAAATCGCTCTAAAATCGCTTTGTGGTGGATTAGTAATATAACTAACACGATTTTCTTTTATATATATGTATAGACACATAAAACACAACGAATATTTAAGGCTCAATATATAAATTAACATTTAAAAATATAAATAAGAATAATGGCGTGCAAACCGAGTTGAATCTAGAATCCCTTTTCAGTACTCGTACTCTCGGCGATACATAGTGTTCACCCGCGAGTCGGTGATATCTTTTTTTTTAGAAATGACGAACGCTTCTGGTTTATGCCAGCTCCTGGCCTCCACAGCTCCTTGCGGACTTTTGGGGTGGGCCGTAGGCTCGCTGTCAAATTTTCTTGTGCCGCGACTAACATAATGGCGTCTCTTACGAGACACGAACCTTGGCTTGAGCCATCGTGGGACCGTTGGCCGCCTGGGCGGCTTGTCGGAAGCTCACCGCAGTAGGGGTGATGTTTCCAGCGTCCTGAAAGTCTAGCGGTAGCGAGTGCAGTACGCCTGCGTTGCCGCTACACGTGTGCGTCGGCATAGACACAGCGGTGTCTCGAGCATCGTGGAAGTTGAGGAGAGCACGTGTAATGCGAGTACGGGTAAGCCTGCGTCGCCGATGTCGCGTGTTAGGAGCGCGTGTAAGTTGCCGCCACATAGGTTTATTTTTATAATTACGAAGTGAAAATACATATAATACAAAAGACAATGGGCGGTTTCGTCCCAAGTGTTGTAACATTTTTCTACCTACATCATTTGAAAGATCTCAACGAGTGTTGTTTTTTTGTATCGGCATAACTCCGTATCTCGTGCAGGGAAACTATTATAGTAGTATTATTAATTTCATAAAATGTTAAATATTACTTAATTAATTAGTTTTTTAATAACTATAAGACTAAAGCGATTTAAAAAAAATAGTAAAAAAAACACGATCGACCAGGTAGTGCCTATTTCGATCCAACAGCTCCTCTACCAACCTGCGCGCCACGCGCTGCTATTGTTTTTCATTGTAAGCACAGGAGCAGCGGAAGCGAACGATCTCATGAAATATATTTATATATTTCATGAGACAGCGCTACATGTTGGAAAGAGATGGTTCCCGGCGATCCTTCTAGATCGAACTTTTGACCTGCACACAATTATAATAAGAACTTGAATTATTTTAAAAATTTAACTTAAGTGAACATGTTTAAACTAGTCGCAACATGTTACAAGGGTTGGGACGCAACCCATACGATAATACCCATTGTCCTTTATAGACATTTTATTAACAAATAAAATATAGTACCAGGATAAACATATTTCATTTAAATGTATAATTTGTCAAATTGTTCATCATTTTTGTTTGGAAGTACATGTAAGAGAATTTGTTATTATAATATTACTTGTCCATATTTATATAAAGAAATAGTACATAATTTTCAACAGCTTGGAGTAGAGTGGGTGGATGCTATGAGCAGAAATAGTCTTCTTTAGCCATTTAAAACAATTATAATGTTCTGGTTTTTCTTCAATTTTCTCCATTCATCTTGGTTTTAAACTTTACGCATCTGATTTGAATTTTCATGTATATACATAGCTGAAAAAAATATAAGTACAACATAAGAGATCATACTTTTTATTCTTTTAATATTGAAACATTATTGGCAAGTAGTTTTAAAAAAAATTGTGGCAGAAAGCTTTGTGTTTGAGTAAAATTCCTGTCATAAAGTGGTATCACTATTTTTATGATAACGAAACAAAACATGAAGTACAATCTAGTTTTTCAAATAATGTAGTATATTAGTATGTATTTTAGTTAAAATCTCTTTTGTATTTTCTATCTACGATGCTAGTTAACCACTGACAGTGACAGTTCAGTACTACTAATTGAAATTTGAAGTAAACAATAGTATCAGTTTGCGATGTCAAAAAATTATTGCAACAGCAACAGTCTATTTACAAAAAACCTTTTTGGTACTTTTTTAACTTTGTAGTTTGAAATCTATCAACACTTAGTGCACAATATGACTATTATTATTTATTGTATTATATGGTAAAATTCAATAACATTTACTGCTAAAGTTATGCTAATTCTTCGTAAATAAACTAATTGCACGCCCAATGAAACCTTTCAATGGCTAGTGACAACGACAAAACTTCAGTTACTTATAACTTGGATGGTTCTTTAAAAAGTAATAAGAAAGAAGGCACTGCTGTTGTAAAAGGTAAGAAAAATATTTAGTTAAATTAACCCTTACTTTTTAAGCTTGTACTGAATGAGTAAACAAAACTAAGTAAAATTATGATTCCTTAAATCTTATCTTCATACATTTTTAGTATTATTAAATGATAAGTTTAATAGTGTTATGAAAACAGCACACTACACTGTACACAATTATTTGTATCCAAACTTATAAATATTCTTAACAAAGATGACTCATTGAAAATTAATTGTTATTGTGGTATCTGTTATCAAAACTGTATGTTTTGTTAAAAACAGTTAAATGTGAAATGTTAAAAACAGTTAAATGTGAAATGTTAAATATTATTATTTATATGTTTTGAAGTCTATATATCTCATGTATACATTAAAATTGTTATTGCTTTAAATTTTTATATATTTCTGATAATAAACAAATTTTATTAAATAGAATTTGGTTTCATGAATCAATAAATAAGATATACTTTATAAATGTATCTATTTTTCTTTAAATTTTCATAAAAAAAGCCAGAGGCATTAAGTCTTAAACTAGGCGGCTAATAAAAGCCGGAACCTTCTTGTCTGCAAGGACTAGGTTACTGTCCATTAACTGTCCATGTTAGGAGGACCGCTTATCCTTGTATCTATAGTAACATTAAATGTTTTATTTAAAACCTTTATTGGAAATTGTTTTCTTAATCATTATAACTATAGGTATTGTTTGTATATATATTGTTTGTGGAACATATTGTTTGTTGGCAGAAAGCTTCACAAGATGGCACTATTTTAGTTTGTCATTTTGTGACAGTAATGTAATCAAAACAACTACTGACACATGACAAAGCAATAAGCATATTTAATAATTTAAAACATTAGCACTTGCAAGTTGTTACAGATATTTGTTTTATTAAGAGTTTAAATTATTTTACCATAAATTTTTTAGTACATAATTTCTTTGTAAATGGAATAAATACTTTTGTAAGCGTCATATATAGTTAAATATGAGTTTTCCTCTAGAAGAAAGTACAATTGAGAGTACACCCAAAATTCTAAACAATTTGATTGAGCATTTATTATCTGACGATTCCAAAGATTTATTGCAAAAAGACATCTTTTTTGTATTAATTGTAGTTCTCATGCTTGAAAATGGCTTTATGACAGAATCTGTGGTGGACCACATGAAACAAATTGCCCTAATTATACAGTCAGAGAAAAGATCTGGTTATTATAAGGAAACATTTATTTTATCTGGACTTCATGAGTACAATGTAGATTTAATAGTGAGCCCATTAGGATCTGCTGTAATTGTGAATGCCGCCATAAATAACATTAATCAAGGATTGTATTCCATTTGTCTGCCTATAAGTCGTTATGTAGTAGCATCAAAGGCTTCTACAATTCCTATGATGTTCAGAGATTTAAAAGATTTATCCAATAAGTTTAAAAATCTGATATTGGCCCCAGTAAAGAGTACAATTTTAAGTTACTGTGGGTATCCTGGTGCTAGTTTGGTAGGCCTGCCTGAAGATATTTTTCTTAACTTAGTGATGTTTTTGGATATTCAAGATATTATTAATGTATCTAAAACTTGTAGAAGGTTGAATGCAATAATAGAAAATGAATCATTATGGCATGCATTATACAAAAGAGACTTCACAATCATTGGTCAGAAAGATGAAACCAACTGGAAAAGTATTTATAAAGAAAAATATGTTGAAGCACTTGAGAAGAACTATGTACACCATTCAACTGGAACTATACATGATTTGATGGACATTTCAGATATGGTTTCATATATTGACAATCCTTTGTGGGGTGACATACTATAATAAATGAAAAGATTATAAATAAAGATACT
>DWCF01007690.1:0-10304 GCA_018230265.1 Delias oraia
TGTATGATTTATTATTGCATCTTTTATACATAACATTAAATGTGCAGTGGTACTTACTGTATAGAATATAGGCTATTTAATCGATTCTGGAACGAACATAAAATAACTCGCTTTTATTGGCTTAAGTGCCCGTAAAAGCAGACGTTACTTTGTAGTTTATCTTAAAAGCGAACTAAATTAGGTTTACCTGAATATTTTTGATGTTACTCGACGCGGAACGAACCAGGAGCCGTGACGGTGGGAAGAGCGTTACAACCGCGTGGTGTATGGGAAAAAAATTCTCATTTCTTATTGGTTGTAAAGTCTCGCTTCATGGGTTTTACGTTAGTTTGAATTTTGAAAAATTTACTTAGCTTTTATTTTATGTAAGTGTCGCGTTATATGTAAAGCACAAAGCTTAAGAGAAGAGACCTTTAGAGAAGTAATATAATCTCAATTATATATTTTATAGTAAACTTTATTGTGTACAATTTATTAAATACTTCTTTATGTTTTTGAGTCGTATAAAATGAGTTTAAAAATTAGATTTCGTACTGTCTGTTCTTATGGTGTCCTCAGGAAGTTCTTTATATGTAATATGCGAAATTTTTATATCGTGCTACAAAAAAAACGGGACTATAATCGATTTTCGTGAACACGGATCGGATTTCGTGAAAACATTCATTCGCGGAAGAATTTTAAGAATTTGTTTGCGTTTGTAAATTTCTAGGGGCATCTCGTTTTGCGTATTCCAAAATAAAATATTTTTCTCATCGAGATTGTAACAATGCTTTTTACTATTACAATTATTCATTTCATATTGTACTCTTTTCTTATAATATATATTCAAAAAAATATAAAAATTGTTTTATATTATCACCCGTGGAAGAGCCATGCTGAAGTATATGCTGACGTACTAATTGGGCCGGCTCGTCCGAAGTGATACCACGGGCTCACAGAATACTCAACGTGAAACGTTATTACGGTATAACTGTATTTGAAATGCTACTTCTTTTGTGTTTCGTTGTGTGAGCGAGGATATTGGAGGTCCATAAAAAGCCGGCAACACAACCAATGCGCGGCCTGTGGCGCGATTGGACCATGTGTGGAAGTGTTCTTTTACCATATAGGAGACACACATCCGTGGTCCGCTATACCATTAAATATACCATAAAATTAATATACCATTAAATATTCAGTATTGAAATGTTTACAACAATTTCAACGGATATACATATATCTACATCATTAATATTATAATAACACCAGTGTGTATTAAATTCTTATGAGTTTTACTTCATATCAGGAACGTAATATTTTAAGTGATTAACGTCATTTCATGGATGCTCCTATAATAAAGAAACACACCTGGACTTATATTTCTAAGAATAATGTTCAAGTGTCCGTTGTATTTCTTGTTATTTATAAATATATATTACAACAAAACAATAAAGCCATTCTTGAAAGCAACCATTTATATAAAATATACATACAATATTATAATAGAATGTTCCCATTATCAGAAAAAACATGTCGTGAAAATGTCATTGTCATGGAAATTACATAGAAATCGCATATTACAATATGAATTAGAATTTAAATATTAAAAAAGAATCCAATTGCATCACCAGAAGCTTGTAGTACGTAATATGTTTCTATATCTTGAAATTAGTAAGTTTCTATGTAAAATAGGATTGGTGAAAATGAAAAATTCTATTTACGAGTTGCGAGCTGCGCGTTTCCCATTATCGGGATAAGGAAATGCGGAGTTATCAAAGTCGGGTCGGTCATTGCACCTATTTTCCTCTTTCCTTACTACAGCACTTAATTACTTCAGACTATTTAGATTTTATATTACATTTAACTTAAAATCGTTATTAAAGTATTTACAAGTCCGTGCGGGGCTACAAACCAAAATTTCTTAGTCCTATCAAAATTAGTAGAAATATATCTTTGAGAATAATTTAAAAATTACAATAATATCAATATCTAAATATTAAAATCTCAACTTAAATTATAAATTATATGCTAATAGAAACTAAAGTACTTAAAACGTATCTATTTATAAAACAAAATATCATTCGAGACATAACAGTTGACAAAAATAGTTGCTACATAAAAATATATCGTTACGTAAGGATTAAATTTCAAATTTTTATCCTCACAAATATGCCCAAACAAATCTGTTAGCATATTATGACAATTCGGAGCGGGTATGCACGGAGTTCATTCGCCCTAACGGTTCCAGGATAGTAAATAAAATTGCGTTTCAATGACTATCTTGTGTTTTTAACTTTAGCATAGCTATTATGAATATTATATCTTAATTGCTGCTTGAGGTTTAACTTTGTAATTCGATTAGCTAAATAAATCACTACTATTATACAATAATTTATTCATATCAGAAGAGTTCTAAACTGCAATAGACATCTCCTTAGCATATTAATAACAAACAATAAACCCGATTCTTAGCTGTTCCTTTCAGAACTAGGCGTGTTTCAACATACCGAAAATTTGGATTTTTTATACTTTCATGAAAGGGTATGTACATATTACAATAAAGGTACGTATTATTTGGGCGCGGCAAATTTAGGCAGAGATGCAATTAGCCACAATACAAGGAAAATTGACGCTACCAGGATACACAAAATATACAAAGAATTAAACGTTTTAACACTAAAACAATAGAGTCGACTGATTTAATGACTACATTCATTTTACGATTAATTTGAATTACCAAATTGTCTTTTTATTACTAAACTGTACACATTTTGTTTTAAACTAACAAACTAAACCAACAACTTACAGTGACATAAATAATCTTCTTAAAATAATAATACATCTCAATTTTTACATATTTCTATTATTCTCTATATCACTATCTATTATTACTATTATCTATATTACTCATTTAACGTAAAAATAAAACATTATAGCCAATATATTCATAGCATATTTGACAGCCAAACTCGCTGTCACAGAAAATAATACATACATACATATCGACCTAAAATTAGCATAAATTAAACTTTTTTCACGGAATCGAACCAAATAAAAAACAATATTTATATTACTCTCAAATTAATAGCACCTAAAACAATTCATACGTTATCAATAATATAATAATGATATATATTAACTGATTTAGAGAAAGGAATCATTAAATTTTTCCTTCATAATTTTAGAAAATTCTGCTTTAGATAAAATATAGAAGTAATTTTATATAAAAAAACCATTTTAACTAGTTGACCTCTCCGGTACCTTTTTGCTACTTTTTTATATCACAATATCATCAGATTTAAACAAGATTTATAGATGTATTTTCTATTTTAATTTTGAAAATAACATCGCATAAATCTTTTGCATCTACATACTATATTTCTTAATGTCCGATGACTTAATAGACACGTTTTGCATTGGAATAAATTAGATAAAATAAAACTTGTTTAGATTAATTATTATTCTTAACGTAGGCTCCGCTGTGCTGTGCTGCATGTGGCAGAAACATTAATGCGTCTGTATCTCAAATAATTTATTTTGAGAATTTCTTTTTCACGACGATCGAATTTCGTTGTCTTTAACTGTTTAGAAAATTGTCTAATCCACCAAAAATATTATAAATATTTTTTTATAGTATAGCGGACAACGGAGCAGGTGGGTCTCTCATATGGTAAGAGAACACCGCCGCCTATGGACAACCGCGCCACAGTCCGCGCATTGGTTGTGTTGCCGGCTTTTAACGCCAATTAAGCGGCATTTTTAAAGGCCTCCGATATTCTCACTCACTCAGCGAAACACAGTAGAAGTACAGTTTAACGTTTAGCATTCTGTGAGCTCGTGGTATCACTTCGGACGAGCCGGCCCATTTAGTGGGTCTGCATATGCTTCAGCATCTCTCTCCCACGTGTAAAAAAATAAATGGTACATTGAGACAGTCAAATTTGGCGTTGCATATCTTATTTTGATAATCTAGATACTCGGTTCATCGTTCGATAGTCTGGACTCTAGACGATGATTTAAAAATTGTTCCGTTATATCTTGAGTATATTTAATTCAAATCGAAATACTAGTTTTTAATATTATTTTTTCAAAATCATTCCCGACAACCCTGTCCACAGGATACAGATTTATTATTTTAAATGCACACTCTTGTATGCATCGCAATTTACATATCTCAAATGGCAAATAATTTATTTAAATGTTAAAAGAAACCCACACCCGAAACGCACAACCATAAAATTGGTTCGGTTAATAAGAAAAAGTTTAATCTTGTTAAGTTCTCGTATTATAAGTGATCGAGTGCGAGACGAAAGCAGGACGCTGTATGTTGGCGGGTGCTTCGAATCAACGCATTTATAGATACAGCAAACTGAAAAGCTAAAAAACTATTAAAATATAAATTTTAATAATAATAAATTATCAGATAAAATATATTTTACTCCCAATATATTTACATTTCTTTCTAAATACTAAGCGATTGCTTAAATAATCCTCAGTTATTTGGAAATGGCGATTATTAAAAAAACATGATTAAATATGTTATTGGAATGAAGCTTAATACTTAGTTGAGTCGATTCGATTTGATTAAGCATCTCATTTTCTTGGAAGGCAAGTGTTTATTATAACCTGTGGTAACTTTGATGACTTCAATTGTCTTGCAATGTTGTCTGTGGTTCGGGGAATATATGATTGCCGGTTTTTTTTAATAGTTGATTTAAAACAATAACTTTGGCAGGAAGAGTATAGTATTATTACAATAATTATAGTTTATAATAAATTAATAGGTTCGAACATTAGGCTTATTGTTAGTAATTTCCCAACGGATTGTTTTTACATTTAAATAAGATTTAGAATTCATAGGTATTCTGTAAAGATAATGCAAGTTGGACAGATAATAATTAAATAACGTACTATAAACTACATATGATAAATAACGACACAGTCTTATAGCGAACAGTGCAAGTATGTTGTACAATAGTTGTTTTACAAGGAAAAGTAAGAACAGTATTTTGCTGTTGTAAAACGAAAAGTTTAAATCATAACTTCCCGAGAACTTATTACCATATTTACCATCCGTAACTCGTGTAAAAACCGCGTATAGCCCCATTGTCGCCGAGTAAAAGAAAAAGAGAACATACCAACAAAGTAACGCGTAACTCAGGTAGCGGTCTCAATAAATACAACCTTTTTTGTTTTTTTTTTTATTTTCAATATGTCAGTCGCGGCCCGCGGAACAGGTTATCGACTTGCGTCCCAACCGCTTAGATTTTTAATTAAATGTGACTCCAATGATTTAATATAGTTTTTAATCGAACATTGACATTTATAAACTTGTATATGCGCTTCTTATCACACTTAAGTAAAGCTCGTGCTGTTTTTGGAGAACTTCCTAGTCCTAATAAAAATTCCTAATAAAAGTAAGTCTGACAGCATTCCCTCTTATAATTTGAATAATATTATAGTTATAATATAACCAGACAGCCTTTTGAGTGATAGTAGTTACAGCTACTTTTAAAATATTCTGATTCACATATAACCTTGTAAGTCAGTCAGTAGAAAACGAAATACTTTTTTTGTTCGATACATTACAAGCAGAAAGTCAAATCATTTATTTTTATGATAATACTATATGTATATGAAAATAATTGCACAGTTACGCAAGTATCTGTTTATTACGAATTTCTCACGCATTTAGAAAACATGGTGGGTTTCTATTACGCTTTGTTGGAATCTTAGATGACATATTGTATTTTATGTCGCTTATTGTTTGAAGACATTTGATTCCAATATTGTTATAAATTTCATTGTAAATGAGTTTATCACAACGCCCAATGCGTAAATTTTAAGTAACTACCTGGCCCCGCGATATTCATACCTAGTAACCATTTTACAAAGCTTGTCTTGATATTAAATGCAATGTCTATCAATAATAAACGATTCATTTTTATATGTACAACACAATACATTTTAAACATATCATAAAAGTTAAATAACATTAACTCATATTAATTATTATTTTTTCTTATTATATAGGGGACAACGGATCAGGTAGGTCTCCTATTTGGTAAGAGAACACCGCCGCCCGCATGGACAACCGCGCTACAGTCCGCGCATTGTTTGTGTTGCCAGCTTTTACCACCGCTTAAGCGGCATTTTTAAGAGCCTCCGATACTCACTCTCTCTGCGAAACACAGACAAGTACCGTTTCACGCTGAGTATTCTGTGAGCCCGTGGTATCATTCAGCATGGCTCTCCCACGGTCAAATTATAGACATATTCGTTCTACACTAAGTTGAAACCAATTAAATTTTAAAAAACTCCTCCATACTGTAGAACACATCCAGCAACAACCACCGTTTCACTTTGTATTAAAATAAGCTAAGTACTAAGTATTAAAATAAGGATGGAACCTGCATTCTTTACCGCTTCGGGGACTAAGTCCGCGGGGCCTATAACATACACTGACTGCTCGGATTTACTTAAGTTGTGCTTGGGCACAATCAATTGATCCCGTAATCCGTCACTACGCAAAACAACATACAGATTTAAAAATCTTAGTGCCGGTTTTAGGACAAGTAGCGCTCTGGGACAGATTTATAAGTTGTCTGTAGGTATTATAAAATGCAATGCAAATAATTACAATAGAGTACATATATTTAAGATTAGGAAATAGTCCAAATAAGAATTGATATTGCGATATATGGCTTATACAGAACCATAGTCGCGACTTAAAATCTCTTTGCAAAGTATGCCTCGCGTTAGTTACATAATAAAAAAAATCCCCCTAAAATTTAAATTTGACTCAGTAATGTGGAGACTGTACGACTTTATGTTGCAAAACCTTAATTTAAACGCATTTAATATTTTCTTTTACCTACTTGAAGCATATGATAATTTAAAGTTATGTACGAATACAAAATTAACTATAACAGCCAAGAATATAAATAATGTGCAAAAACATTGATTTGGTTTCATATTACAATTTTTACGACCGCCGATTGATTTGAGTGCATTCAAAAAACAAGATTATGATTCTGAAATGTTAAATTTATGATGTAACAAATATTTTATAGTCCAATGACTCCATATCCATAATATTTTTTACAGCCACATCTGGCTATAAGAATAACTAATTTTAAATGATAAATGTTAAAATATTTCCATATTTCATTTCATATATTAACTATTTCCTTTTATTTTCAGATTATTGGACGTTACGAAAACACGCTGACTCCGCCTCGGATAAGGAGAATTAACAGAAAATTGTTATTACATCTTAAATTATTTAAGAAAAATATATTTTATAGTATAATTACTTCTATGTATTCTATTGTAACATGGTATTCTATACACAGATCATAATTATCATGTATTAACCATCTTTAAGTGACTTGTTTGTAACATAAAGTATGATTTTTCGTATCATGTGTCTGAATATATAGAAGTTATTGTAATATAGTAATTAGAATATAAGTAGATTAAAAATATTGAATGAAAGTTCATTGGCATAACTTATTTAAGAAAAAATTTAATTAACATTTAACATAGTCTTATAAAAATAGGATTTATTACATTCTAATATGATCTCTATGACAAATTCTATTAATAATTAGTGTTCTTAAAACTTATATAAAGAATTAACTTCTTTAGATAATACAATAATTTACTTTAATTATAATTAAAGATTAACAGTTCCTGACAATAAAAAACATTTCGTTTATGTCAAGAACCAAGTCAATTTTGATGTAGGTACTTATATTTACGTATGAAAACTTATGTTCATTTTTTATATAAAAATTTAAAATAAAAAACTTAAACACGCCAAACCATTCATAAACAAATTATTAATATCTGGAAATTGGCCTTTACTAAATTATTCTAGTTTAGTTTAGTTTGAATAGTTTATATGATAATGTCAAAAGTACTTGTAAGTACTTGGTTTAAAAACACATTTATCTGTTTGAAATATTTTAAATAAATCTATGTAGAATCTAGTCTGTGATCTCTGCAATGTTCTTGCTTCGTATGAAGTGGGTTTTTATAACTGTCCATAGAGTAAGATTTTTAAAAATTGTTAAAGTGCCAAGAAGTTTACATTGTATATGTAAAAACAATTTATATTAACATTGCTTACAACTTCAAGAGCTTCGTAGCTAAGTGATTTAATAGGTCTACCATGAATCGAGAGGTATCGGGTTCGAATCGGTCCAGACAATTATAAATTATAATTTAATTTATTCGGTCTCTGGAAGGGCTTGACAGTGGCCTGGCGAGTGTCTTAATACTGTCACACCTATGAGTGAGCCATGCTGAAGCATATGCTGACACACTAATTAGGCCGGCTCGTCCAAAATGATACCATGGTATTACAGAATACTCAGCAGGAAATGGTACTTGTACTGTGTTTTGCAGAGTGAGTGAGACCCTTAAAAATGTCGCTTAAGCGGCGGTAAAAGCTGGAAACACGATCAATGCGCATACTGTAGCGCGGTTGTAAAGGGGGAGTGGTGTGCTCTTACCATATAGAAGACCTGTCTGCTCCATTGTCCGCTATAATATAAAAAACAATTAAATGTTTACAAAAAATCAAGTTCTTCTTTGGAAGATCATGTAGAATCACACAAAACTTCGCAAAGTTCGATTCTTTGCGAGACAAAAAGATTCCAATTGGATTCCGTTCGATATTGAAATATCAATATATCTGTCTGGTCTTGTCCTAGCAACTATAGGATTTCATCTATTATATTTGACTAAATATTTAAAAAAAAAATTATAACTAAAGATACCTCTTGAAAAATTTATATTTAAGAAACTTTAATACGCTTTATTAAAAAAATTAATTAATAAATTTTGTTTCAATTATGTATGTACCCATTAATATTAAAGGTAAGTTTTTATACTAGTATAACCTACACCAGTAAAGAGAGAATGTTCATAAATTGTAAATAAGATTCATCAAAAAAAGCGGGTATCTATCCTTTAAAGGCCGGCAACCCACCTACGGCCCTGCAAGGCTTACAGGTACCCATAGGAGGAGAAGCACTTATCCTAGGTGAGCCTCCTGCTCCTTTGCCACCGTTTCCATAAAAAAACAGCATTGAAATCGTTCCAAATACAATACAACAATGAGAACAAAAAATAATCTTTTCAAAAGTATAATTATGAACTTTAAAAAATAGGTAGAGTTGATTGAGTAGATGCATTCTTAACATTCCTGTAAACCAATAAAAGGGTTACGTATGAGTCATACGGGAAAAAATAAGTGACTAATATGTTCGGAAATTTCATAATTCATCCAAGATAGACCCTTCTTTTTTTCATAAAATATCGAACAACTTAGCAGATGGGTGTCCTATATGACCAGAAAACACCGCCGCCCATGGACAACTGCGCCACAGACCTCGAATTAATTGTGGTCCCGGCTTTTTACGCCACTAAGCGGCATTTTTATGGGCCTCCGCTATCCTTCAAGTACAACTACTATTTCATGGTGAGTATTCTGTGAGCCCGTGGTATCACTTCGGACCAGCTGGCCCAATTAGTGTATCCGCATATGCTTTAGCATATCTCTCACGGGTGGAATAATATTAATGTGCTTTGTTTAAATAATCATATTAAATATTACTCGTTGCTAATTATTGTGAAAGGTTTTTGACTATATTATTATTTGCTTAGAATTTTTTTCTTTTATTCTGGCAAAAAGACAAAAGAATTTTTCATTTTTCTACATACAATAAGCATTGCATATTTGTCGCCATTTATTAATATGATACGATCTAATATTGATTTAATTCCATTATAGCAGTGAATATTATATTATTTGCAAAACCAAATAGTGTTTTTCTTTATAGCTGCAGTTACATCATGATATATTCAGAAAAAACTTTCTCTTCTAGCTAAGGGACAACTTTGAAACTGGTTTTTAAATATGTTTTAATATAATACATTCATGGTTTTCGTATAATATATATAATATATTAGTATACCTCCGACAGGTATTCATGGAGGTCCAAGGAGAAGGCCTATGTCCAGCACTGGACGTCTTACGGTTGAAATGATGAGGGTAAAACATATAGAACAAGATTACCGATTTAAATATATAATCGAAAATTATAATTTGTTTTCTTTAAATAGTATATATAATATCTCTTTTGTATAATAATAACTAGTAGACTCGGCAGTCGTCGTTCTGCCCGCTACACTACACACCGAGTCTGACTTACGTGTTTCAATTAAATATTGTCATGTTTGCACAATACAATTATAAACTGTAATCTGTGTTTTCTGATTATAAGCTATATTATTACAAAGTTTGACTAAAATAC
>DWCF01007691.1:0-10304 GCA_018230265.1 Delias oraia
GATGCAGAATTAAATTTTAAACAATATTATATCAAATTTGTTAGGACTCAATGGTTTCAGTGGCGCACATACATGTGGTGGCTTATATTATAAATAATATAAATATTTTAATCATTAATTAAGTTAATGTTTCGAGTAATGGGTTAGTGTTTTATTTAAATACAACATTTTACACGATAATATTAAAAAGTACATATTTCTTATCAACAGTTCGCCTTCGACAGGTATACATGGAGGTTCAAAAGGGCCTATGTCCAGCAGTGGACATCCTACGGTTGAAATGATAATGAAAAAATTTCTTATATGTAAGTAAAGATATTAGGGTTTATTAACCTAAATGCTTAACGCTTAAGGGCACACTTAACGGTGTAATGAACGATATGCCATATTTACATAGGTGTAAAAGAGCGTAATTTTCTAAAATTGAGTTACAAATTTTCAAAGCAAAACTAAAAAAATGTTCAAAGTATTGACCATTCATTTTTATACATTTTTACTATCTTTCTGACAATTTGTGGATGTCATGTCATATTCGCTCCACTTTTCGCCTTCTGCTAGGTTCAATTTTAGATTGTTGAGTTTTTCTTTTATATTATTATTTTATAACGGACACCGGAGCAGATGAGTCTCCCATATGGTAAGAGAACACCGCCACCCAAGGACTTCCGCGTCACTATCATCGCATGGTAGTGTTGCCGGATTTTTATGCCGCTTAAGCGGCATTTTTTTGTAGTATTCGATATCCTCACTCACATTGCGAAACACAGTACAAGTACTGTTTCACGCTGAGTATTCAGTGAGCCCGTGGTATCATTGTGACTGTGTCAGCATATGATTCAGCATGGCTCTCCCACAGGTGCGCAAGTATTAAGACACTTGCCCGGCCATTGTCAAACCCTTCCAGAGACCAAATACAATATAAATTAAATTATAATTGCTTCACGCTACACTTCTAAAACAATTAAGCTACGAGGCTCTGCTCTGCTGAAGGTTCCACTAACCTTTCTTCCAAATCGGTCAATAACAAAGGCACAGACTAACGCAGCCGTTAGGTAGTCCACAGCCAACAGCACAGAGCATGAATTCGGATCCATTGTAGGAACAGCCTCTTTGAAAAGCGGTTCAGCATACACTTGCAAGACTATTGACCCCATAAGTATCGTTATTCCCATGGTGAAGAGTACAGTGAACAATGCCTTCTTCGATGATTCTGATTTAACTGAAACAATCACTTTATAAGACTCTTTGACTTTGTGAAGATGTTGCTTCCCTCAGCATCTTTTTATGGTATTACAAATACCGTTTCACGCAGATTATTCAGTGATCCCGTGGTTTCATTTCAGACGAGCCGGCCCAATTAGTGCATCAGCATTAGTGCATTAGCACGAGCAATGCTGCGCATACTTCAGCATGGCTCTGCCACGGGTGCGACATTATTAAGACACTCGCTCGGCCAATGTCAAGCCTTTCTAGAGACCGATTTAATTATAAAATAAATTAGGTGAGCCTTCACATCGTCTACCAGCATTAGTATAAAAAATATGTATATTATTTTCCGGATAGGGATTCCAACCCTATACCTCTCGTTTGGGTGTAGACCTACATATGAAGCTCTCAAAAATACAAAAAAATATTTTAAATCCAAGAGCCAGGGCGGTATTGTCAAGTATCGTGACGTCTAAATAGAATTTATAATTTGGTTTGAAGTTTATTGTATTATATTGTCATTCGAAGGCCTTGACACTGACTATCTTAACCGCGGGAGAGCCAGCTTGTTGGCAGCGATACCACTAGCTCACAAAATACCAGCTTTACAACTTGAATAACTTACTTAAAATTTTCCAAGATGGATCCTTATTCACTCTAGTTTTTGGCTTATCAAGTAACTGCTTTACAGTTGAGGGATCTGAAAATATTATTTGTTGCATTAATTATACAAACAGATAAATATCGTATGGGATAGCCAATCTGATGGTATCAATTTTGACGAATGGGTCCAATTTGTAAGTAACCATATTATGCTAAAATGCATATGAATATTACATGAGAAAAATATTTATTTAATATGGAATCTTTATATTTTTTGTTTTAATTGAATTTTTATCTTGTATGGAGAAATTAAATTGCCAAATCAGCAAGCTGAAGTGGCAATGGATTGGCCACATCGCACGTAGAGCGGATGGCCGATGGGGCCGAAAAGTGTTAGAGTGGAGACCACGGACTGGCAAGCGCAGCGCGGGACGGCCACCCGCAAGGTGGACAGTCGACCTAATAAAAGTCGCCGGAAGACGCTGGATGCAGGTCGCCTCCGAGGTCCAAGGAGGTCCACGGGGGAAGCCTATGTCCAGCAGTGGACGTCTTAAGGCTGAAATGATGATGATGATGAAGAAGTACCTTCATCCGATTTTAGCGATAGTTCTAAGGCTGGATCCAACTGCTTCTTTATCTTTAATATCGCCAATTCAACTTCCTTGGAATTGACACTGACTCTTCTATAAAATGCTAGCGATTCAGCGGCTTCCTAAAACAGACAAACAAAAAATTACACGAAGAACCGTTTTTTATATAGTTTTATTGTAATATAATCAAATTTCAACGAAAAAGGTCCGTATCTATTTAAGGCTACCTTTTTAAAATTATTTTTGCGATTTTTATTTTTATTATTTTAACGTAAAAGGAAAAAAAATAGTACTTGGGTACTTTCATAAAGACACTACTTTTGCCGAACAGGTCTGCAACGCACCCGTGGCCCAATATAGACTAAGGGCGGAGGACCGCTTATGCTTTTTGAAGTAAGTACTCAATCATTCAAATTATTAAATATAATTTTTTATTTAATAGTCTACTTAACAACAATTCTTTTCATAATTATTTAAACTATAATATTATTTGATATACCATAAATGTTACTGTTACTCCAAAAGAAACCCCACGAACAGTGACTTGAACCCTGGACCCTTGGATTAAAAGTCCAATGCTCTACCGACTGAGCCATCCGGGCTATCGCTTATCCTAAGTGAGCCTCTTGCTCGATTGCCTTTTCATAAAAAATAGCAATAGTGTTGAAAGTATACTTTGTTGCTCCAAAAAAATCAAAAATTTATTTACATATTTAACGATCTACTAATAATAAATATATTTTAAACAATACAAAATTGATCTATGAGTATGTCCTATACCTAGATTATGGTTTTTAAGGTTCTTCCCTGTACAGGTTAACTTCTTTTCTTAACAATCATGTTGGAAATTTTACTTGAATTTTATAAAGAAATTTTAACACGTCACAATTGATTAAATTTCTTTCTTAGTTTTTTTAAACCTTTAAATTACAGTTTTTAAGCCTCTTTCATCTGTTTTTAAGTAACAAAGTACTTAAGTAAACCTGTACTCAAGTTTAATAGGAAATCTTGACTACAATTTATAACATTTCACTGAATTTTTCACTTTTCTTTAATCATGTACATTGCCTAATATTTTATAATTAAAACCATCAAATTTAATAAAAAATAATAATAAAACAGTTTTAGAGAATAATGTTAAAAATTAAACGGTGGTTGTTGAAATAATGACATAACACGATTTTTGTGAAAATATGAAGGCAAACAAGCATGGTGCATAGGATAAGCGTTCGTCCGCCCATGGACACTTTAGGCCTAGCGCCGCTTTAACAATAAAACAGTTGAATAAAATCTCACCTTTTCTTTCCCTTGCTTTATTAAAAATACGGGAGATTCCTTGAGTAGGAACAGCATCAGAATATACAGCACAGACAGAGTCAAATGAACGTACAGTACTTGGTAGTACGACAAATAGCCACCGAGTAAATAGGACAGCAGGAGGCCTACGAAATACGCTGACACCGAGGAAGATGTGAGGGCGCCCCTTATTGAGTCCTGAGCGATCTCTGATACGTACACGGTGGTAATTGCTTGACCACCAGCGCCAAACCCAGCTAGGCCAATTGCCAACTCAACCAGAGTAATTGATTTTGTCAGCGGTATGATGGCCCAACAAATCTGTAAAATATTATATTTTTAAAGCCTCATAGCTTATTTTATTTTATAGTTAAGCCAGCTCGTCTGACGTGATACCACGGGCTCACAGAATACTCAGCGTGAAATGGTAATCGTAGTTGAAACTGTATTTCTACGTTTTTTTTTTGCTGAATCAGTGAGGATATCGGCGCCCTTAAAATGCCGCTTAAGTAAAAAGCTGGCAACACAACGGTGCGGTTGTCCATGGGCGACGGTGTTCTCATACCATAAAGGAGATCCACATCCGCCGTTGTCCGCTATACCATACAAATTAAAAAAAGAAACCTCACCTTTATAATAATTATAGTTACTTAAATAATCTGTCACTATTATAGAAACAACAAAGAATTCTTAGGTATTTTTCTTTTTTGAAAATGTTATAATAAAGAGTGTCAATAATCTCTTTGACACCAACCGTAACTTATTTTGAGGAAACGGTAGCAAATAAGCAGGAAGCACATCTAAGATAAGCGGTACTCTGCCCATGGACACTTGTAGCCCTTGCAGTACCGCGGGTACGTACCAGTGTAAGTAAGTCATAGGTACGCTCTTTTGGAGCTCTCAAAGTAATATTGGTTTGGAAATACCTGTGCAGCAGATTCCATAAAGTTGTGCTAGCACAAAATGCCTTTCAAACACTCGATTGAACAAACAGCCATACACCGGTGGGAGAGCCATACCGAAGCATATGCTCACGCACAAATTGGGCCGGCTCGTCCGAAGTGATACCACGGCCTCACAGAATACTAAGCGTGAAACGGTACATGTACTGTGTTTCGCAGTGTGAGTGAGGTATCGGAGGCCTTTAAAAGTGCCCCGTAAGCGGCGTAAAAGGCCTGCACCACAACCAATGCGCGGACTTTGATTCTGTTGTTCATGGGTGGCGGTATTCTCTTACCATATAGTAGACCCACCTGCTCCGTTGTCCGTATACTATATAAAAAATCGAGATACCGTTAAAGTGTTACTCAGATGCAGGTATTAATGCAAATCAGAACATATCTCATAAATTCGGTAGTAGACGCTAAAATGGAAAAATTAAATGTTAAAAAAAGGTAGGTACTTACAACATAAGGCAATCCAAATAGGATGGCTGAATAACGTCTACCAATCCTATCCACCACGAGGGCGCAGAGAGGAGTCCCCAAAAGTCCCCCAATGTTGGTTAAGCTGCCCAAAAACGACATTTGGGTGGGCGTTATTGGGGCCGACAGCACTGTCTTGTTTGTTGTGAATACTTCATATGTGTACGACGGCCAGGCATAGACGAAACCAGTAAGACTGGTAAGGTAGGCAACTAAATGTAGGTAAACATTTATTATTAGTGTTAATTTTAAAAAACATTTTTAGTTATGAATTAAATTTGTTTAGAAAATTCAAAAACATAAAAAAATTACATCTACTGTACTTATTTCGCGGAGTGAGTGAGGAAATCAGAGGCCCTTTGAATAATAAAAGAAAAAATTTGGACCACCAATACAAACAAAAAAAAAATCTTATATTGTAATAATACTAACTGCAGAATGTGGAGAACGCTTGCACAAGTAGTGCGGACATTTTCACCTTTTCACCCATTTTCCCTTTAATTTTCTTTTCAAAATTGTCTGTGGACTGAATTAATTCACATTGCACGATACTTATCACATAATACACAGCTTACAGAATGATTTGAACGACATTTTACATTGTTTTATAATAATATCTTTATTTTATAACATAGGATTAGGTAAAACAAATTGAATCTCTGCATCGAGATATACTGAAATGTCAATAATTTTACGAGGTTTTATATTTATCATATTATATTTATCTATGGCGAAAATTTTGCTAAGAGACCTCTAATTCTTTTTTTTATGTAATAGCGGACAACGATGCAGGTGGATCTTTTACATGGTAAGAGAACTTCGCCGCTGACGGGCAACCGCGCCACAGTCCCCGCGTTGGTTGTATTGCCGGCCGCTTAAGCGGTATTTTTAAATGTCTCCGATATCCTCATTCACTCAAAGAAACACAATAGAAGTACAATTTCAAGTAAAGCTACCGTTTCACGCTGAGTATTCTTTGTACCCGTGGTATCACTTCGGACGAGCCAGCCCAAGTAGTATGCATAAGCTTCAGCGTGGCTCTCCCACAGGTGCAATACTATTAATATTCTCGCCCGGCCACTGTTAAACCCTTCCAGAGACCAAATAAATAATAATTCTCCGGATCGGGTTTCGAACCCGGTACTTATGACTTCGTGGTAGACTAATGAAACCACTTAGCTATGAGGTTCTTAAAATCTCTAATATTCTCAATATAATAAATATTTAAAGTTTAAATTTAAGGTCACCACGAGTTCACAGAATACCAGCATGAAACAGTACTTATATTGGGTTTCGCTTTCTGAAGATATCAGATACTCTTGAAATTTATCATTTCAGGTGCGTAAAAAGCCGGCAACACGACACATATCCGCGCTTTGTTATGTTGTCGGCCCTTTAAATCATTAAGCAGTATAATATGGTGCGCCTCTGGTGAAATCGATCAGTGAAAATTACAAGTACTATTTCTCGTTGATATTCTGTGAGCCTGTGGTATCATTCCCAACGTGTGAACCCACATTTTTCAGTGATAATCGAACAGGTGTTTATTATTATCAAATCTGCGAGGAATTTTAATAAACTGTGCAGAAAAAATGCTGTTTTTTTGTCTGTATCAGTTACTGACGTCTGAGTACATACAATCAAAGCGCCAAGTAAATTTCTTCGTCTTAAACTTATCTAGAATTAAATATAGATGGTTAAATATTTGTTTATGTGTACGGTTAGCAAAACATTGACGTTAAAAGTTATATTGAAATATATTACATAGAAGGCAACACGATCAATTTCGATTTTTAGGATATAATGGGTATTTTTTATTCTATAGGGAACAACGGAGCATGTTGGTCTCCTGTATGGTAAGAGAACACCGCCGCTCTTGAACAATCGCGCCACAGTCCACGCGTGGTTGTTTTGCCGGCTTTATACGCCGCTTAAGTGGCATTTTTAAGGTCCTCCGATATCCCCACTCTGCGAAACACAGTTTTAGTACCGTTGCACGCTGAGTATTCTGTAAGCACACTGGTATCACTTTGGACGAGCCGGCCCAATTAGTGTGTCAGCATATGCTTTAGCATGGCTCACCTATGGGTGAAATGCAGTATGCAAATGCAGGTAATGGAGCAGGTATATCTCATTTTCAGTAAGAGATCACGTGCCATTATCCTTGCTTTTGTTGTTTTGCCGGTTTTTTAAGACTCTTGGCCGGTATAATTTCGCGGGTGTCCGACACACTTGCTCGGTAAAACACAATGAACCCATATTATACCAATGCATTAGCATGGTTCTGCATATTTTGAATCTAGGTACAGTCTGAGATGAAACAAATCTTTCCAAATCATGTCTTGTTTGAATTGAGTAGGTTAGCGGAATGAACTCTCTACACTATTAGATCAATATAGTTTTCTTAAGTTTGATGTTTATTTAAAAAAGTATTAAAAGATAAAAACTGGAGGGTATTTTTTTTAATAAAAATTCAAAAATCAAGACAGCTTTTTTTTCTCAGACAGTAAGCGAGTGTATTGTGTTGTGCACATAACGAAAAGATTAATAATTTTCGCATACACATTTCAAAAGTTTGTTGTCACAATTTAAGCACCATTTATTCTGCTAGCCTTACTGACAACGTGTCAATGAACAACGTGGCAAAATAAACTAATTTTAACAAATTGGAAAATTTATTTAGCTTACAGTTAATCTTTCCTGAAATGTTTAAAGATGTTATATATTGATTTAAAATACAAAAGAACATAAACAAAAAAAAAATAAAAAAATAAATAAATAATTAGGATGGACAAAATTGAAAAGGGGTTTCACAAGTGGCTGTGCTCCTTTTTCACCGCCCCCTACATACACCCACATACACATAGATATAAATATAATAAAATAAAAGGTTTGGACTACCAATAAAAAGTATTACATTGGTTTTAAAAAGCCGGCAACACAACCAATGCGCGGACTATGGCGCGGTTGTCCAAGTGCGGCGGTGTTCTCTTACCATATAGGAAACCCTATGTCTCTATAGAAGAATTTTTAATGGTAAAATTTGTATTGAATAAATTTGAATTACAAATTTGCGCCTGCTAAATATTTCAGAGCAATAGCAATCTTGTATCATTTAATATTGCTCTGAATCCATCTAAATTTTTTAAAAATTTATTTGTTCTATAGAGTGTCCTCTATACGACGGATGTGGATATCCTATATGGTAAGAGAACACCACTGCCCACGAACAACGGCGCCACATTAGTTGTGTTGCCGGTTTTTTACACTGACAACACAACCAATGTAATATTTTTTATTGATGGTCTAAACCTTTTATGTTATTTAAGTTTGTTTTTGTATGGTCTTTACGACGCCTATCTGCACTTTTTAAAGGCCTCACTCACTCTGAAAACTCAGTACTACTACCGTTTCACGCTGAGTATTCTATGAGCCCGTGGTATCACGTCCGACGAGCTGGCCCAATTAGTGCGTCCGCATATGCTTCACCATGGCTCTACCATGAGTGTGACAGTATTAAGACACTCGCCCGGCCACTGTCAAGCCCTTCCATAGACCGAATAAATTATATACATACTAAAAAAAACTAGATTGCATAAGATTGATAAAATCTATCAGATATGCATAGGTTATTATGATAGGATAGGTTTATTAGGTTCGGTAGTTACAACACAGAACCATAGACCAAAAACATTTTTTTATTAATATAGAAAATATTATATCGGATGGCCGATGAGGCCGAAAGTGTTAGAGTGGAGACCGCGGACCGGCAAACGCAGCGTGAGACGTCCACCCTCAAGGTGGACAGGTGGACCTTATAAAGGTCGCCGGAAGGCGCTGGATGCAGGTCGCCTCTGACAGGTATTCATGGAAATCCAAGAGAGAGACCTATGTCCAGCAGTGGCCGTCTTACGGCTGAAATTATGATGATAGAAATAATTATTATTATATATCTATTAATCTGTGAAAAGCGTCATGGGTTACATTATTATTTTATATGTATTTATTATATCTTTTTTTTATTTTTATAATGTTTTTTGTTCTTTAATAAATATAAAAAAGCCAAATGAGCAACTGGTTCAAGTGATATTCCGGCCATAGATGGTACCTTTTAAACTATTCAATATTTAAATAAACTATTGTAAAAGTGGCGATAAAAGAAATGAAACCCTATGAGTTTCTTGTTGGTTCTTCTCGTAGAGGTATATCTTCCGAACCAATGGTAGCTTTACTAATAATTGTACCTAAGTCGACTTGAAAAAGTGATAATTATGGGGACTTTTTGCATGAATGGTTATTTGAATTTGAATAGCCAGCCTTCTAGCCACAGCTGGGTAATATCTTACCATAATAGATTTATCTCTCCCTCTCCTTTGGTCCTTAATGTTTGAGGATCGTGGTCAGCACTGGGGTTACTTTTGGAGTGGATGATCTGTCGCCATCTGTTTCTATCAAGTGCATCTCTTACGACTGTCTAGAATTTCGAGGACGACGAGTTTTTAACTTAATTGGACCATCTTGTTGGGGAAAGGCCTCGCGATACTTTGCCTTCTGTGTTCCCAACGATCAGTTTTTCTATATAGGTTATATATTTCTATAATAGGTTTATAAATAATAAAAAAGATTTTTTTATTGTTTTATTAATTAAAATACTATGTACAAACATATAATATAAATTAATGTATTAAAAAACCTAGGTCTTATTGACTGACATTACAATACTGTTTAATAACTAAAAAAGTTAGTTATTTTTATTGGCAGTGTTTAGGCACTGACTACCTTTACTTATAAAGATTGCAATAGTCAGATTTTAAAAATTTTAATCTTAAAGATCTTAAAGAATTTAGCAACAATTATGAAGTAACAAAAATTCGCTCATTTTCATCAAAATTCATCTAAAATTGTAAATAATAAAATGATTGTTTAAACAAACTGAAATATACTTTTAAACCTTTTTAAACCTTAAAATTTAACCACAATTTAAAGTATTTGTTTGCTAATATCACTGTTTCGTAATTAAAGGTTTTACTTTAAAATTTAAAACAAATCTTAACCGAACTTCTGTTAATAATCAATTTTAAACATCTGCATTTTGATGTGCATTGCACAACTATTTTTTATTGAGTATTTTGATTGTAAATTATTCTTATCTTACGAAAACTTAACCATACCCCGTGATTTTTGC
>DWCF01007692.1:0-10303 GCA_018230265.1 Delias oraia
AAACTATACTATAACCTGCCCAGAAGTATGAAAAATAATTGCACCAAGTTTCGTTAAAGTCCGTTGAGTAATTTGTTTCTACAACGAATATACTGACAAACATTTTACTGATTGCATTTTGGCACCAGTATCGATCACTCATCACCCCCTGAAAGATATTTTGGAAATATATTTCATGAAATGGCCTCTCTACAGATTTGTTACATACTACATACATCATCATCATTTCAGCAGTAGGATATCCACTGCTGGACATAGACTTCCCCTTCGAACTTTTCGTGAAGCGTCGGCTTCGAATGCCGCTTCCCATAACAACTCGTCGTTTCATATAAGGCGACTAAGGGACAAACCGGAGCGCGGGCAACACCGTCCTCCGCGTAATACAAAACCTAACCTGCGATGGCCAACCCGCCTGCCAAGTCTGGCGATTATGGCAAATTCCCCATCATACAAAACCACATTTATAAGAGGATGTTTTCTTAGTGAATGCTTGTTCTAGGAGTTCGGTGCGTGTTTGAGGGTGTCACGGATTGCGGAGTTGTGCACGGCGCTTTGTACTGGTGTCTGCGGGGCGTGTTCGCTCTCTCTGTGACTGCGGTACTCGTGTGCATCTTCAGCTGTATGTTGGCCTACCAGCTGCTCAGGTAATAAGACAGTCACGCATACACCTTAAAGCACAATGTAGTGTGTAAGCACGTTTAAGAAAGAATCGAGTCTCGTAGCTTACTGGTTTTAAAAGTGAACCTTGAAGCGAGTCCACACAATTATAATTAAATGTACTCGGTCTCTGGAATGTCTTGACAGTGGCCAGGCGAGTATCTTAATACTGTCGCACCCGTGGGAGAGCCATGCTGACGCAGTAATTGGGCCGGATCGTCCGAAGTCCAGTATACCACGGGCTTATATGTAAGCCCGTGTTGTACTGGTACTCAGCATGAAACGGTAATTGTACCGTGATTCGCAGAGAGAGTGAGGATATCGGAAGTCCTTACGAGTTCTGCTTAAGCGGCGTAAATAGAATCAATGCGCGGACTGTTGCGCGGTTTTTCATGGGCGGCCGTGTTCTCTTTCCATATAGGAAACCCACCTGCTCTTGTTGTCCTCTATAGAATAAAAAAGAATACTCAACGTAAATTGGTAGTTGTACTTGAAACGGTGCTTCTACAGTGTTTAGCTGAGTGAAGATATCGGAGGCGCTTAAAAATGCCGCTTAAGTGGCGTAAAAAGCCGGTAACACAAATAATGCTCGGACTGTAGCGCGGTTGTCCATGGGCGGCGGTGTTCTCTTACCATGTAGAATACCCATCTTCTCCATTGTCCGCTATACCATTAAAAAACTGGTGTTAAATACATTCAATAAAATAAAGGAGGTGCAGTATTTTTTATTATTTTGATACAATTGTAATAAATAAGATAGATTGCACTGCCTATTTATGTCTAACTTTTCATTGGATTTTTTATAAGATGAACTCTTTCGACTAAGCAAGACTACGTGATGTCTAATTGGAAATCATCAAATTCAATTTCTTATTCAACGATGTCAAGGCAATCTGTTGTATATGCGCTCTATTCTCTAAGACCTTGATGCTGTTTTTCAAATCAGTTACTTCAGACTTTATGTTGACATAGTCCATCACATCAGGTACTTCATACGCGAGCCTGACTTTCCTAACGTCATCCAATCTTACAGATAGACTGTCTGCTTGAACCTGTATCACGTCTCTTTCTTTATCCAACTCTTTTGTTTGTTTATGCTTTATTTTTATCGTCTTTAAAACATTAGTTAAATAACCATTCTGTTCCATCATCAACTTCTTATGAATCGTCAAGTTTAAATTCGCTTCGCCTGTCATCTTCTTCAACTCGGCCAGCTGTTGTATTTTTAAGTCTATGATTTCATCACATTCATTATTTTCGATTTTTAATTTATCAAAATCTACGGGTCGTAGGCTCTCACTCAGTTCGGCTTTAACTCGTATTTGTCCTTTGAACTTACTGTACTGCGTATTTAGAGTGCTGGTACGTAACCTAAGTTTGCCAATTTGCCCGTCAATCATTTTGACCCATTCAGTCATAAATCTGATCCAAATTTCAGCGGGGATCCGTTGAGCGATTTTGTCCCAACCCTCCACTATCACTTCCTTTTCAAAAAGGTCGCTTGATTTCTTAATTTCGACTTCACGTAAACTAATTTCTTCGAGCTGCGCTTTCAAGAGCGCGTGCTGTTTCGCTGCCTTTCGTCTCGCCTTTTCTAGACAGTTGATGAGAATTTCCATTTCAATGTTGACAAGCTCCGATCGTTCCATTACATTGATTCTAGGGCCACTGCCGAAGCTAATTGTGGCACTGAATTTACCCGATGATTCTACACGTCTGGCTGACACTTTGGATGGGCTAGTCAACATTCTCGATGGACTGGTTATGGATTCCATGCCAAGCTTTGAAGTCGATTTCACAAAACTATTAATATTGAGCGAGGAGCCGCTCTGCATTCTTGCGGCAAACTCCAACGCCTGTTGTATGCCATGCATTAAAGTTGGATCAAGCCTCATAATAGTCTTTTCCAAGATTTCATTTTCCAATGCCAGAACTCTTATATGTTGCTTGATGTCATTTACCTGTTTAACGAGTTCAGAGTCTGACAATTCATCAATTTCGTTCATAAAATGACTGACTGATCGTGAATGCTGGCTGACGCTACTTTTATGATGCGTTTGTAACATTTCTATAAAATAAATATTAATAAAAACGTATGTAAAACTTTGCACGATTTACTGTGAAACGTTTGACAGAGCTCCTGTTATTTTGGCAGACGCTTGAGCGGAAATATGATACTTATTTATTTGTGAACAAGAACTTGTTTTCTTTGTGTGGTTTTTAAGTAAATGTTGTCATAGCAACAGCTGAATACAAAAAGACTTTGTTACTAGGAGACAGTGAGTAGGACAAGGTCAATAATACGTTAGATATCGCGCCTAAACGGCCTTCATTGCATAATATTTTTGCTTCAATACTGCATATCTACTGCTCTATTTGCTACTGCTGTCAATACTGTTATATATACACTATTTATTACTACTTATTATACATGTCGGAGGAAGCCATTGAAGGATAGATTGTTGATTGTTCTTTAACGCCATCCTGTAAATCTAATTTGAATTTACTCGTTATTTTCAGTGTAAGAACTAAAAAAAAATTGTTAACAAATATATATGCAAGTGTTTTATACTCGCACTAAATACCTAATGACGCCAACTAAGTCCACATTGGTTGTGTTACCAACTTTTTATGTTTCTCGTTTCGTTACGGTTTCTACTTCAACTACCGCTTCACGCTGAGTATTCTGTGAGCCCGTGGTATCACTTCGGACGAGCAGGCTCAATTAGTGCGTTAGCATATGCGTCAGCATGGCTTTCCCACGGGTGCGACAGTATTGAGACATTCGCCTAGCTATTTTCAAGCCCTTCCAGAGACTGAATAAATTATAATTTATAATTGTCCAGACCAGAATTCGAACCCGATACTTTTCGCTTCATGGTACACTTTTAAAACGATTTAGCTACGAAAGCAAGGCTCTGAAAATAAATAGTAATTGTAAATATTGTTAAATTTTAATCATTTTATTTTAACACACCTTTTTACCAGCCATGAACGCAAGAAGATGTATTGGGAGCAGTTGGAACTTCGTTGCAGGTCTTTGTACCGGCCCCCGGTAGGACAAACTGCCCCCGCTACTGGCAGACCTACTCAGGTTTGTAAATGCTGTTAAAACTAGTAAAACTCGTACAATTTTTAACTCATAAACTGCAATGAAACTTTGACTAATGTAATAAAAAAAGCCCGTTTAATTTAATAAAATAGATTGTCCGAATAGAAATTTACACACCCACTTATATCTTATTAAACTAATTGTATTGTAATTGTGATAATTCTATTCATATAATGAAAATTAAATATTTTTTTCAGAATAACTGCAGTTGTTGTGCCCAATGTCAGACAGCTCAACCGGCTTGGGATTTCAGTTTGCAGCACAGATTTTGGGCTCCTGGTGATTAGTTTTCTTAACTTTACTGTTCTTTAAATATCTCAGTACTAGTGTTATAGATTATACTTCCTAGACTTCAAGAAAATGTTTTCCAAAAGTCTCAGTAAAACTTAAAAATTGATATAAATTTCAGGTCGTATGGGAAATTTTTACTCACCAAATCCAGGCTCCGGACGAAAGACTTCCCCCTGGAGTTGGTTTCCTTGGCCGAGAGGAAATAGCCAAAAGTATGACAATGTTACCTCTATCTTTTAATCTTCAAAATACATTTATATAATACAATTTTTGTTGGTTTTATGTACACTTAACTATAATTTTAAAAAAAATCGTTAAAACATAGTCGTATGTTCTGAACAATGCTTCTTATTATGTGTCAAGTTTTAACGCGTGGGCATAAACAATAGAGCCTAATAGCTAAGTGGTCTTATAAGCCAAAAATGAAGCGACAATTATCGGATTCGATCCCCGGTTATAATAAAAATTAAACATTTCTACGATCTTTATGAGGGTGTGACGATGGCTGAGTATCTTAACACTCTATTACCCGTGGGAGGAAATGCTGAAGCATATGCTGATGCACTAAGTGGTCCGGCATATGCGAGACGATGGCACGGACTCAGAAAATCAGCGTGAAACAGTACTTTTTTGTTTCGCTGAATGAGTGATTCTGGCGCGGTTGTCCATGAGCGGAGGTGATCTCTTACCATAGAACATTCGTTTGCTCCATCTCGTGCTATATTATATATAAAAACTGTTTTGAATTTAGTGTTTGAAGAATTACTACTTATTTATTACAATTATATGTTGCTATATAAACATAGCAACTTGTGCATTGATGCCTTGATGTTTTTTCAGTTCCCGTTGCCGCATGGAAGGTGTTCCACAATCGGGTGACAGCGCATATGGATTTTGTGAAACCGAGCAAGCCCAAAACCCGCCTCAGTCGTATGAAGAAAGAGCCTATCCTAGTAATTTTAACGAACCATTCCAACGCGGACAAACATCTGGCATCTTCCCGCAGACGTCGCAGTTCGTACAGTCAGCTCAATCAGGTCAATTCAGTCATTCGGGTCAATTTAGTCAAGCTGGACAATTTGGGCAAAGTTCGCAAAATTTTCAATCCAGTCAAATTGGCTACCCAGAAGGATTTTCCGAGAGTAATGCTAGTTTTGATGCGCAAACTGGTGTTTGGGGACCACCTCCGCCGTATAGTCCACAAGGCAAGAGCGGCAGCCGGTAGGTTAATTTTATATTCTAATATATTCTAAACTGTTTGATTAATTTATTACATCAGCTTTATATAAATTTAATAATGTTAAATTATCAAATCCTTATAGACAATATTTTTTTATCTCAAATTATATACTTATCCGTCCGGATGGTTAACTGTTAAAGATTGAAAATTTTACAACACTGATATTCAGCCTTGTTTCTAGACACCACCTTCATCAGGACCCAGCGACAACAACACTACTACATCATCACCACATAGAGGTACATCGGAGCACAAACCCACATGAACATAACGTACAGCCCCATATATGCACAAGAAGTTCTTACCATAGCCAAGAACGTATAAATCCAGAATTAGTAAGAATAAATCCAGATTTAGTAAGAATTAATCCAGATTTAGTGAGAATTAATCCTGAATTAGTAAGACTCAATCCAGAATTGGTGAGATATAACCCGGAACTATTGACAATGCATCCAGAGTTAGCGAGATTGAACCCAGAACTTGCGAGACATCCAGAATACAGGCTAAATCATGAAATGTATCCGCAACAAGTGGGCGAAATTGGGCCAGAACGATTTCACACACTGCGTGGTCACTTGGTCGCATACAGGAATTGTCCCAGATCTTTGGCGCACAGTGCTGGGAACTTACAAAGGGAATGTCGTGATGATGCAATTGAGTGTGTACACCAGAAAAGCAGTAGTAAAGGTAATATTCAAAACGTTTAAATATTTATTTTAGCGGAAAAAGCAGAAGGTGGGTCTCTTATATGGTAAGAAAACACCTCCGCCCTTGAACAACCGCGCCACAGCCCGCGCATAGGTGTGTTGCCATCTATTTTCCGATATCCTCACTCACTCTGCGACACACTGTACAAGTACCGTTTCACGCTGAGTATTCAGTGATCCCGTGCTATCACTTCGAATGAGCTGGCCCAATTAGTGCATTATGGTTGGAAGATGGTAACGTTTATTGCAGAAACGCATTAAAAGTATCGCATTAGAAGACATGTTTTTAATATAGAATTATTGGCTCTGTATGCACTGATTAAAACATTCAAAAAATGAATATTAACATTAATTATCTTCTAAGTATATTTTCTTTAGTTTCAGATCAAAGTTGTGATTCTTGTCACAAGCAAGGAAAAGAAAATTTGGCATTCCAAAATGATAAACAGTCTCCAATGAGGTATATATATATATGTCTTACTTTGTATCCAATTACTTAAGTATGTAATGGAATGATACTTGAAAGATGACTTCTTACCTATTTGTTACATGTTTCAGGTCTTCCATTCAAGATCGTGACTGCGGAGGCAACCAGAACACCGAGTCTGAGGTGTATTTTGCAGATGTGTCCAGTTGTTGCAACGTGAGTATATTGTTTTGTACTAAGTGTGCCCACACGTAAAAGGCTGTACTGAGATAAAAATTATCCTTGCATTCAATTATTTTGATAGTCGTTCTTAAGTACCTAATTTATATTGTTTTTAGGCGGATTGTTGCGTAAAACCGAACATGTCAGCACTGGTTGGGACAATAGAAAATCATCCAGAATCAACGTCAGAATCTGATACGGGCTCATTCACTTTAACGCGGCAACAACGTCCTCAACCGCAAGTCGGTTCCAAACGTAGACCAAGACAAACTGACAAGAAGACAGAGAAAATTCGGCCAGACTTAAATAGCTCCATGCGATTGACCGAACAACAGATTGAACATCTTAATAATTCGATGAGAATGACTGATCGAAATGAACGTATAGACAGAATAGAACGGATTGATTCTAGAGACAGGTTGCACGATTCTAGACTCGATAGAAGTGACAGAATGAACGAGTCCAGACATTCACGAATGGATAGAATGTGCGATATAGAAACAAATGGCTCGAGAGACAGACCTAATGATTCACAACTAGGCGAATCGTCCAGAGTGGAACGAATGAACGATTCGAGAGACCGAACAAATGAATTGAATGAGTCTCGAGTAAGCAGAGAAAGGTTTGAAGATAGGCGAATGGCAGATTTGAATGCTAGCATTAGAATCGACGGGAGTCCGAAAATGCGTCCGCACATAAGCCCACTAAAGATACCTAAACGTAGTAGCCCTAAGAATCTACAGAAAGAGAAAGAATTGGCATTGATCAACTCGCCCTTGTCACCAAACACTGAAGAGTCACTGTTGTCTGATGAAGATGGACGACCGGAGATTGTATATTCCAATGAACCAGAGGCTAAATGCCTGGGACCTGACTCTCAATATGAACCAGTTAGGGAAAATGTTAATAAGGAGGAATTGAAAACGAATCATCATCATTGCTACAGTGATACTAATACTATGGACTCAGGTTGGCAAAGTGGTTCTGAAAGACAAGTTACTGATTAAAATATATATTTTTAATTAGTACGACTGAATCCTACGTTTCTCTTTGTATTTTACAATGACGTAAGAGGGAGGGCTATACCTGTTTCTCTCTCCCTAAAGAGATGTTCTATATTGTCTTTGCGGCCTAACCTAAAAAGCTTAAAACAGTGTTATTGTAATAGAAGCTGACATAACATTATAAAATAATAAGATTTACTAACGAGGCAGATACCGAGGCTACAAAGAAATAAAACACGCGTGTACTACCCACAGTAAATTATCATTAAGATTATCTACGCTTTCATTTTTCCAATATACGACTGTAACTGTATGTTTCTAAAACGAAACAGCGAGCTTCCTCTGTGATCCGATCCGCTCTTGGCTAGCCTAGAATTTCTCTATTAAAGAATTTAATTGTTTTTGTGTGGGGTACATATAGAAAAGCCTTTAAATCGTGTTCACTATTATGATAACGTTCTTTTTTGTAGATTTTTGTATATAAAAAACAAGAATTTAAACTACTTGCTCTCTTATAAAGAAAAATACTCAAAATTCGATATTGTTACAGACACGCACAATTTTACGTGTAAATTATTTTTTCGCAAATTTAGATACCTTATACAGACTATAATTGTATTTAATTGAAATTTGAATTTTCATATATTAAATAATTAATATTTTTTCATCATTTTGCTGATCTATAATTTAGTATTGTGCCAATTTAGTATAAAATGTATTTAAATCTTATTAAGGTTTGTTTAAGGATTCTGTATATCATATTTCGTGTATCATGTGATCTACTGTTGAAAACTAGTTTATTAGATCTAGTAATTAAGTAATTGTTTTATGAATTATGTTCTTGCCAGCCAAAAAAAGATCGATTCAGATAGTCCGGGAAGTTTCGTCGCTTACTGTATTTGCCAAAGTAACGTTTGTCATGAATATAGATCAAGGCTATTTTCATGACCGCAACCAAAAAAATCTATTTGCAACCAGATTGTAAAAAATCAATTTAAGCCGGCGGATTGTGACTGATACCTTTACTTATGAACTACGTTACCTCCCGGGCTATCATTTTTATTTTTAAATTTATCTTGAAATTCTGCTCCATTTAAAAAAAATACGAATGTAGTCAGTTCTGATATACCAGAACAACGATTTTAAGTCACGTTAAAGATAAACATTATATCAGAATTGGGACGGCTATTTGGGATTTAGATTAAATTTACGAATTTAGTCTTGCCAGACATTGCCATAATAATATGTACTTCCATTTGAGCAATATAATATTTTGTACATAGTATAAGGGTGTAGTAATTTTGTTTGCCATTCGTGAAGGTAACGAGCATATTAGCTTACAAACAATAAACCTACGTTATATATTCTTAGAAGTCTCTCATAAGGGTGGTCGAAAATTAACTATTATTATAATTTATAAAACACAAAAACCTTCACGAAGACGGCAAGTAGTTCTTAAATACTGTATGTGTCCACTAAAATAAGTTTTATTTTCTATTTATCTAATTTAGCATACTTTTTAAATCTATATGCAGCTAAGGAATTATTTTAGTAACTTTTTGTTACGTTGCAAATGTGACAAGTTATATTTGGCCCCGAAACCGACTTAAGAGAAAACAGACACTGGTATCTGTGCCTCCATGTCTACGCGGCCATTTTATTAATTTTTATTACAATCAAAATTAAATTCCTATTAAGTAAATGTTACCAGTTGAAATGCGTTTTCCATTTTACGGTTGTCTAATTTAATGAAATTCAACTCTGTAAATGTTTTCAAGTACTTTCTTGTTTAGTCCGTAGTCGATAGTTAAAACAGTTTACATGGTTCTATTAAAAGACTGAAATCTTGAATTTTGTTTTATTTCCATAAATATATTTGCTTTTGGCTCATTGTAATTGAGAAATCTCAATTATATCAATCTCAATATGTCGCAGTCATCTGGTTGGAACCGCTATTTGATTAAATGACTAGAAATGAACAAGCGTCACTCAACGTCCAACTAGCATAGCCCTTTGAACAGCGGGGACGTAAAATCACTGATTATTTGTAAATTAGTTTTTCCCACTGCGGCGTCTACTTTTGATTAATTATAATTTAAAGTAACCTTTTCGTAATAAAATAGTGAAATAGTGACGGTACGGATTAAACTATTCTTAACATATATTTCTGCACCGATTTAACAATTTCAAACCTAACTTAAATAACTTCTCATTCAACAACTTCTGGGTTTTTTTTTGTTGAAATGACTATCCGCTGTCGGCGCAAGGCCTCTACAGCTTAGCGCGGACTTTTGGGGCGAGCCGCAGGCTCGCTGAGAGATTGGTTTATAACCGCGACAGGCCCAAGGGCACCTCCTGCGAGACACGAACCTCAGCTTGAGCCGTCGCGGCGACGTTGACCGCCTGGGCGGCCGGAGAGAGCTTGTTGATTGCTACTGTGATGCGATCGTCCGGATCGTTTAGTATGTGTAGTGGCCTTCGGTGCGACGGGCGCCTTTGTCTTAGTGGGGACGCGAAATATTTAACGCTGTCGCGTATTAGTGGATTAGGGTGTGACTTTGCCTTGTCATAGTACCGCTCGGTCGCCCGCTTCATCCATTGGGCTATTGTCGGGATCTCCAGATCAAAATGAAGATCCACATT
>DWCF01007693.1:0-10302 GCA_018230265.1 Delias oraia
ATCTTTGTCTACTATGTATTGTTTTGTGTTATAATAAGCTTTGTTAATTAAAATCTTTTTTACAAGATTCTTGAATTACTGACTATAAGTTCCGTTATTTCTTTAACTGTTTTTATTTGCTGTCGGCCATTCGGTCATTACATTTTAACGCGGGCTGGGGCCTAGAATTTGCAATTCTTTTTTTCGAAAAGCTATTGCTTTTATTATATTATTATATCTATTATTTTTGCCGCTGAGTAATGAGTTGTGTAAAGGGCAGTTGTGTTGCAGGTGGACTGGCTGGACCGGCTGACCTTCAGGGAGATCGAGATGATAAACGAGAAGGAGAAGAGAAACTCAAATTACATGTACCTCATGATCGAGTTCCCCACTGTGCAGATAGAGGGCATCGATGTTAGTCTTTTTCTTTCATTGGTCACCTTCAAATAAAGACGGTACTTCTAATAATAATGGGCCGGCAACGCACTCGCGGCCCAGCAATGGTTGAGAGTGTCCATGTGCGAAGGACCGCTTATCCTTGCTGAGCCTACTGCTTGTTTGTCACCGTTTTCGTAAAAAAACTTTACATTGTTGTTTTACTGATATTGAAATCTCTTATGATCTAATAAATTATTAATGTATTAAGTAATGTATGATTGCATGACGAAGCCGGAGGAGGCCTATATTTAACAGTGATACCAATACCTAAAGAGGTGTAAACTTGATCTTTAGTCATTAATGTTAAAAAAAAATTAAATCTTAAGTTGACAAGTTGTTTTTTTTTTCAAGTATTACGTCTCAAACTAACAGAGACAATGATGCCAGTAATAATGTGTTTTAATTATAAATTTCAGCCACATAGAAGTTTTCATAAACCCGACATATTTTATTTATTCGATTAGTCGTTGTAGCAGTGTCAGCCTAAATTTATGGTGTTGGAAATAAACGTGCTTATTATTATACTGAAAGGTAAATTTTCCCACCAGCACGCAGTAGTGTACTACGAGCAAGATGGCGACGAGATGTACCAGTTCCGCGCGCAGGCGGAGATAGTCACCGTGCCTGACTACGAAATACTTCAGGTACTATACAATACAATTTAAGCCAGCAACACAGACGCGGCTCTGCAAGGACTAGGGGTGTCCATGGGCGGAGGACCGCTTGCCCTAGGTGAGCCTTCTGCTTGTTTGGCACCGATTTTATATAAAAAAATACATTTATTTACAACAATAAAGTTACATTCGAGAGAGCCTTATAGCTAAGTGATTTTATAAAAAACGGTGTATATCAGAGGTGCTTAAGAATGCTGCTAAAGCGGCGTAAAATGCCAACAGATATCACAGGTATACAACTAATACGTCAAATATCTCACAGTATCATGTGAGCGTTAAATGTTTCGATTGGTATAATTTCATGAGTTTACGTCACCAACATGCTATAATAGCAGTACATTTTTATTCGTAAGTAGACAGCGTTGTACAAGTAAGGTTGAATTGACCTGTTAAGTTCAGCGTGTATACCGGATATTTTATATTTAAGTGCTTTTATAGTTTGGATGTCATTGTAATCGTGTAATTAAATTAATTACTGTTCAATATAAAAGTGAGTATTTAATGTTTTAATGTAGCTAAATGAATAATGAAAATGAAGAATATACGAGCAATGGTTTTCGCATTGGCTCTTACCATAAGCCTATTGTATCTCTTTTAAAATACAATAAAATTATTAAAAGTACAAATAGTCTCAGTATTGTTCAAATTAATGATAAAAATAATATTAAAATTTAAATTCTATAATAGTTATATTAATTATTATTTCAAACAATATGTATTTATATTTCGTTCTGGGATTGCTTAACAAGTAATAAGTTTTGGAAATAAATAAAACAAAAGATTGCATCTAATTTCAATTAGTCTTAAGTTATAGTTCTCACTTCTAGCGGCAGTTGAATTGTTGAGAGTCCGCTAATTTAACTTAAATAAAGACTATTTTTTGTTTGTTTAAAACTCGGAATGTCGTATTTCAGGAGAATCTGGTGGAAAGCAAGCAGCACCGGCTGGCGCGTTCGGTGCGCGGTGTAGCGCCAGCACGTGATGCCAAACCCTCGGCCGCCGAGAGGGACCGTCTCGCGGCTATCCTCAGCGCGCCGGTGGCCCCGCTTACTGCCGACGAGCAGGACCTCATCTGGAAATATCGGTGCGTAGCATACAACTCAAACTATCATCGTCATCCTCGGCCTATTGAAGATGAAGCATTTGTTAATGGCTATCGCAGTAATGGAGTGATACCAAGGACTGACGAGCAGCGTGAAACTGTACCTGTACTATTTCATTGAGTAAGTCAGGGTACCGGAATAAGACAATTTAAAAACCTAACAAACTAAAATAAGTAATTGATCATTTTAATTGACACCAAGATGTGTTGCTATCAGGGTCATCTTTGTAATTAAGAATTTATGTTTATTTATTTATGTAATGAGATCGCGTGCCACAGACGGAAGAGTCACCTGAAGAAATAATATTCTCTTCTTTCAGCTTCTATTTGTCAACGCACAGGCGAGCGTTGACTAAGTTTTTGGAATGCGTGAATTGGAATCGGCCTGGTGAGTTTCTTTCCATCAAAGGATTGAAATTACGTTTTTGATAGTACTGAGTATAATTATTATTTAGAAAAATATTGGTTACAATTGTATCAAGTATTTTAAGTATAATTAATGTCATAGAAAATGTATTTTTTTTAATCTATAGCGGACAACGGAGCAGGTGGGTCTCCCTATGTGGTAAGAGAACACCGCCGCCCATGTACAACCGCACCGCAATTGGCGAATTGGTTGTGTTGCCGGTTTTGACGCCTTAAGCGGCACTTATAAAGGCCTTCGGTATCCTCACTCACTTTGAATTGAAGAAAATTGAAGAAGTAAATATAACGCTTATGTAACAGCACTAAACAAGCTATAAAAGCATCTTGCACTAAGAAGAACTGTCAAAGTTACTCAGGTAACCAGTGAGATCTAAAAAACAAAAGAATGCAAGAGCATGGGCATTTCAACTGATTAAAAATTAAAATGCCTAAGTATATTCTTTTAAATTGCCGAATTTAATACTAACTACGAAATTAAAAACTAAACTGCAGACAGTCAATCTTCAATTAACAAATTGATATTTGATTAACATATTTTTTTATATTACTTTGAACATTTTAGTTACATTGCAGTAGAAAAGACTTTATCCCTCAATTATATTTTTTTAAATTGTTTTGCCAAAAAACTGAATTTAAACTGTCTAACAAAGTGAATTAAAAAATTAATTTTCAAATTTACATCAGTCTTATAACACTTAGAAATTAATATTTTATTTATATATCTTTGTATTATATTACTTTGATCATTTTAGATATATTACGCACACATACATTGCAATTAAAGAATTTTTCTTTCGACTAAATCAACCAAAATGACTTTATTAAATGCCTTTCTGTATACCATTTAGTATTTATGATTAGATCATATAAAATTAAGCATGAGATGACACATGGTTTCAGGCGAGGTCCGGCAGGCACTGTCCATGATGAGACAGTGGGCGCCCATGGACGTGGAGGACGCTCTCGAGCTGCTCACGCCGAAGTTCACTCATCCGGCTGTGAGGAAGTGAGTATTGACCCTACATATAACATTGAAGATTAAGTTAGGTTAGGTTTTTCGTTTCATTAATAAATGTAATAACCCTGTTATGTTTCTTAGCTTTTCTTATCAGATTTGGACGTGTGAATCGTCTTTGACTGTGTGCTAATCGTAAATTATTGTATTTGATTCTTTATTAATAAAGATGATTGGTTTCAGATACGCGATATCGCGACTGAAACAGGCTCCCGATGAAGATCTATTACTGTATTTACTGCAACTTGTGCAGGCCCTCAAATATGAGGACTTTCTTGAAATTCATGAAGGTGGGTGTGATTTACGCTTTTCTCACTATAAATGATATAATATAGAAACAAGGGTAGAATAATTATGTCTATTTGATAGCCTCCTTCAATTTTCAATATCTGTTAATCTGAACGATTAAACAGTAATGATATATTCGTTTGAGGTATAATACATCTTATATTTAATTATTTGACATACTTTAGGTTATATTAATAAAGAAAAAACTTATAAGTTTTATCAAAATTGGGTGTATTGGAAGAAATTCAACGAATCTCGTACTTCAATTAAATAAATAAATACTTTAATAATATTTAATAATAATCTTACGTATATTCGTTTTTATACTTGAAATAATTTGAGCTTTTTGTCCCTGTCTCGCTTACGTGAATTTATTGTTGAGAAAACGAGACAACAGACAGGATTTGATTTCAGCAAAGTTGGTAGTCGACAACTGTTAGGCTTTAGCATTATGCTAGACATTATTTGTGTATGTTATGTTGTTGGGTCTATGTTCCAAAAATTAACTAAAACCTTCACTTGAAATTAGTTTTTCATAAAATCTAAAGATCAATCGATAGTCTAAAAGGTTCAATGTTTTTACAATAGTCGCCTGTGATAAGCGTTCTCCCCTCCCGCCCATGGACACCTTAAACGCCGTTATGGCTGCTAGTTGCTAACGTGTAGTTTATTTTTAATATGCCATCGCTGGATGGTCCTAAAAAGAAATTCTATGTAGAATACGTCCGTGTGTGTGGGAAGGATGTAGCCATGTACTCGGACGGAGACGGAAAGTCGCAGCATCGCACTAGTCACACGACTTTACTTTCAGCGTCAGGTGAGATGCTTCAAGCTGTGTTTCTATAGATTTCACTATCACACCAACCTCTCTGTGCTTTCTGTAGCTTCTGCTCTCTCTGGTTTCCCTCTTTGAGAATCATCTCCCGCTTCGGCATAATTTATTTCATATAGCGCAGTATTTCCCAACTCTGGACCATACATAGATGCTAATAACAACTAAAATAGATACTTTCACCCGACTTTCACTCACTCGACTAAGTAAAGTATCGTATTATTACGTATTTAATTATGAATGTCAGTTAGTAAACTTTTAACTCTCAGTCACTCAGTCGGATTTTATTCTGACATTATTCATATATTGAAATACATTTAAACTGAAACTTATGATTCCCCAGCGCACCTATCATTTAAATAATAATTTATGTGCTTTACTTAATAACTTGCTCTAACATAAGTATTAAATATATTTACTAACATTTTTAACATAACGCGTCTTATTCGGGATTTGTGTTGTGTCATTCAAGAAATCTGTATGTTTAGTTTAATTTAATTTTATGCAATTTGTAAAAGAGCTTTATATAACGGATTTTAAACTCCTATTTTATTTACTTGTACAGATGACGTAGCAAGCGGGTCTATTTTATGGTAAGAGATCGCCGCCCATGGACTACAAACAATAGGATCTCAGAAAACGGTCAAAATCTTTCTGTAAAAACATTGTAATGGATGTTTGTGTGAAAAAGCCTACTATAGTTATAATGATTTTGTAAATGATGTCCCGTCTTGGGAATAAGGTGTTTATTTAGCGGTTGTTGAAGTTAATTTTGAGTAAAAAATTTTTTATATATGAACTGGCCTTACGGATGTATGCGTCACGATCCACGCCTAAGTATTGCCGTTTAAGCTCTATGTAAATATTCTATAAATATTTCTAGGTGTATGTAACTTCTGATTCATTAAGATACTGTTTCTATAACGACAGCTACTCCATGTGAGATGTCTGCGTCCATCACGAGCAGGCAGTCGGAGGGGGCTGACGAGAGTCTCGCTTCGGAGACCGGCACTTCAGATACGCTCGACAACAACACAGACTTTAAGTAAGGCTTTATTCGTCTATTTACATTTACTTATTAAAAAAACAACAGTAAACAACATTCATGAACTATAAACACTAGAGATAAGTGATATAAGAGGCTACAAAAAACTGCTTGAAACCAAGATCGTAACTTATCTCTAAAAAACCGGCAACGCACTCGTGGCCGAGCAAGGACGGCATATGTCCATGAGCGCTTATCCAAGGTGAGAATCCTGTTCAAAAATGAAAAAATTATTCACTGTAACAAAACTCATATATTTTACTTCCTTTTTTCATACCAAGTGTCTGCGTAGTTGTAATTATATTGACTGTTATTTTTTTAATTTCACATGTACAACTACAAACTTACAAGTTAGATTTATACTTGCTACAATCATTTCATTAAATAATTTGAAAAATGTAATTTAGTGGTAATTTATATATATTAAAACCAAATAATTTATATAATGTAAATGTATGCCCTGACTCATTAAATTATTATTAATTGTGGATTTATTTGTTTTTAATAATTTTACTTATTTTTTGGTTTCTGTATTCAGCCACAGTGTGGGCAGTTTCAGTATTATGGTATTTCCCTAAATAACGATAGAGATTTATGTACAATAATCAGAGGGCAAAGGCAGATACAAGTTATAACCATGAACCAACAATTTAACCAAAGACCAACGTAGAGAGGGCACATTCTTGTACATTTATATGTCATCTCAATTGGCATTTTACCTAATCGCAGCGTACCTAAGTGTTGCACAACTGTCACGATTTCTGTTTAGCGAAAACTGTGAGCCGGAGGAGCAGAGTCTGGCCAGCTTTCTGATAAGCCGCGCGTGCAATAACCTTGTGCTTGCCAACTACCTCTACTGGTACCTGCTGATCGAGTGTTCGGATGCCGAGTCGGGTCCAAGGGATATGCCCACGCAGGGGATGTATCTCGCCGTGATGAGAAGCTTCTCGCAACAGCTCGCTAAAGGTAACGTCATAGTTGGACGCGTTTTGATGGTTTCAGGGGTTTGAATACCTATAAACCACTTTTACATTGTTTTATTCCATCACTATTAATTAAATTTAATGAATAGGAAAGTATGGCTGATATGGAATATATTTTACTAAAAAAAGTCCTTTAGATCCATTCTTATATTTAAGATATATAAATAAATGTATATGAAATACAAAAAATATGGTATAGAAGTGCGAAAGTACAATTTTGATTTATCTTAAAATATAAATGTTTATTGTTATTAAACAATTCCAACACTCAAATTAATTGAGATCAATTTATTATATATTTTGAATTATGATCTTATAAAACTGATAATAATTATAAAATCTAAAATATAAAACAATTAAAGGGTTTTAACATACAATATTTTAATAGATCGACTTGAATATTATATTGGATTTTCTTGAAAGTTATCCGGCCACCGTTTTTCTCCTAAATGGTAATTTCGCCTGTATTTTATAGAGAACTATTATCACAAATGCCCAACAGTTTACTCTTAAAACTCGTAAACACATTTTAGAAAGTTATATAAAAACACGAAGCGCGGTTGCAGAGTTGGCGCCAAAACCTTTTTTTGGGATTTTATGACCTGGTATTTACAACCTATAACTGAACTCTTATTCATTAAATAAATATAAAATTATAGACGTAATTTTATTACCTTTATATAACCTAACCTAAAAATCTCTCATTCTTTAATGTCAACAGGTAACACAGATAATCAACGCATTCGCGGCTTCCTCGCGCGCCAGCAAGTGTTCATCGACAAGCTGGTGAAGCTGGTGAAGAGTGTTGCCAGGGAGAGCGGCAACCGGAACCGGAAGGCTGAGCGGTTGCAACATCTGCTCGGCGATCCGGACGCGTTCAAGTTCAACTTCGCCAACTTCGAGCCGATGCCATTCCCGCTGGACCCCACTGTCACCATTAAGGTGATCTATTTTTTGCATCATATTTATATTTAATGCTATAGACAGATTGTCATACGACGCCCACTGCAAATCATGTTAAAACATAATAATTTAAAAACATGGTGATAATGTCGCGTGACGTTTTTCTGTTATAAATGAAACGTTCCAGTTCAAATTTTTCCCTTTTTCCTCATTGAAATCGTCGAGATCACTTGCCTGACTGCGTTTAAGTGAGTTAAAAGTATTTAAGTGAGAGCCTTCAATCAGTAGATTAATGACAGACATGTTTATCACAAAAACTTGTTAGAATAAAACTTCAGCATTTTCTTTTAATCAAGCCAAAAACATGGATTCGAAGTGAGCGTTACTTTTGTTATCCATATGAAGTCATGTGAAGTCTTTGAAGTGTGACTGTGTATAAATGTCTTGCAGGGTATAGTGGCAAAAAAGGCGAGCCTCTTCAAGTCGGCGCTGATGCCATGCAAGCTCTCGTTCCTCACCTCTGAAGGGAGTGAGTACGAGGCCATCTTCAAGCACGGAGACGACCTGCGCCAGGATCAGCTTATCCTGCAGATGATCACGCTCATGGACAAACTGCTGAGGAGGTACGACTTGTGCTGGACTGGTTAGATATCCGTTCTAAATAGAATTCATAAATTGTGTTTGGTGTTTATATTGTCTTTCCCGACCTTAGGAGCCGTTCGGAGTGATACCAGCTCATCATAATACCATTCTGAAATAGTATTGGTACCGTCTCGTTGAGTTTGGGAGTTGGCGCACTAAGTTCTACCATAACGTGGCGTAAAAACCAGCAATACAAGCAAAGTACGCATAGCGAGCTTACCATCAGGAGAAGAGATCATCATCCCATTATTTTTGATAAAATTATAAAAAAAGACTTCAACAGTTCACGCATCGTCCTTATACATAGATTGAACCGACTAATAAATTACTTTTATCACAATTGCAGAGAGAACCTAGACTTAAAACTGACACCATACAAAGTGCTAGCCACGAGCTCGAAGCACGGGTTCCTGCAGTTCATAGAATCTGTGACGGTCGCCGAAGCTCTCGCTACCGAGGGTAGTATACAGAATTTCTTCCGCAAGCACAACCCGTGCGAGGGCGCGCAGTACGGCATCAGACCTGATACAATGGACACGTATATACGGAGCTGCGCGGGATACTGTGTAATCACCTATCTGCTGGGTGAGTGATGTATCCAATCTATCCCTAAAAGGCCAGCAACACAACACGCTCGTTTGCCTCACACTTTTTTCTAATGTGTTCCACTGACCAGTTTAGAAAAACTACATTCATAATCGAAACATACGAAATAAGCATAGACTGGTTTTACTAGGGATCAGACTCAGTAAAGTGAGTAAACCTTTTAGAGGTAATGCGATACGCTTTTAAAATAGTATCCCATAATTGGTTAAAAATCTTTGTTGATACCTTTAAAATAAGCCAATGTTTGCCAAACGATCTCTGGACCATATATAAATGCTAGTAATAACTACAATAACAATAATCTGGTTTTTGCCATTTATTTTATTATGGGCTCCGTGAAAATTGTCTATAAATTCCTAGGGACCCGCGGCTGAAATAGATTGGGGATCACCGACTTAAGGTATTTTTATAAATGTTTGCTGTTTTGAGTTGAGTCTTTCTGTATATGAGTTCTAATATGTTTTTTTTCAGGCGTTGGTGATAGGCATCTGGATAACCTACTGCTAACAAAGTCGGGAGCGCTCTTCCACATAGACTTTGGTTATATCCTCGGCCGGGATCCAAAGCCACTGCCACCGCCGATGAAGCTCAGCAAGGAAATGGTGGAGGCCATGGGCGGTATACATTCGGAGCATTTCAACGCATTCAGAAAGCAGTGCTACACGGCATTTTTGCATTTGCGCAGGTAAAATAATATGGCGATTATTCAATTTACTTAATCGTAATTTATCATGTCAATTGCAGTTGCGAAATCAACCGAAACCGATGCCCGTAGAAGAGTCATGTTGAAACATGCTGACGCACTAAATGGTCCGAGGTGATAACACGGGCTCATAGAATACCAATGTATAAAAATGCTTGTAATTTGTTTTGCTGAGTCAGTGAGGGTATGGGAGGACTTTGAAATTATACCGCTTAAGCGTTTTAAAAACCCGGTAACACAAGCAGATTGTAGGTTATGGTTACGGCGCGGCGATTTCTTACCATAGATAACCTGCATATTTACTTTTTTTAACTACTTGCTGCGTTTGTTATACGATTGTTATTGTTTTTACAGACATGCAAACCTGATGCTGAACCTGTTCTCTCTTATGGTGGACGCCTCAGTACCAGACATCGCCCTCGAACCAGACAAGGCAGTGAAGAAAGTCCAGGACAAACTGCGGTCGGTGACGCTAAAAATCTAGCCTGAAACGTTTCATTCTAATTTAAATATTCTTTCCTATAGACCTGTTTTTATTTATTTATCTATTTATATATATATCTTATATGGGTCTAATGGAGAAGCTCAGAGTCACTCAGCGAGCTATGGAGAGGGCAATGCTCGGAGTCTCGCTACGAGATAAAATCAGAAATGAGGTTATCCGCA
>DWCF01007694.1:0-10300 GCA_018230265.1 Delias oraia
TCGAGAACCTTTCTTCCCCATCGGTTGTCGTTTCGTCGAGCGATGTGGCCAGCCCATTGTCACTTTAACTTACTAATACGATGGGCAATATCGGTTACTTTCGTTCGGCTGCGGATAACCTCATTTCTGATTTTATCTTGCAGCGAGACTCCGAGCATTGTTGTCTCCATAGATCGCTGAGTGACTCTCAGCCTCTCAGGCAACGTACCATGTCCAGCCAAAGCTACGGGTGTTCATGGGCGGAAGACCAACCGAGTATCAAAAATTTCCTCTTCAGTTGCCTCGCTATTCTCGTAATAAACAAGACCCAAGAGTCATTAGCAACGAAAGCTTATAATTCTGCGTAGGCAAAGGAAATATAGGACTATAATTTAATTATACTTTATTATTATAATTTAATTTGTGAATATACTTATATGAATTTATATTTATAAGATTGAAATGATTCTCGATTTCCAATTATTAATTTATTTCCTTTGTTTCTGTTCGTTCTACAAGATTTTATTGTGTTTGTGTGTTTTTGGGGCCGCTGCTCCATCCGCTGGGGTGAGGCATAGACTTTCATTTACCACTATTAGTAGTTTTTAATTAATATATATTATAATAATTATAAATACGGAGGGTGTCACTGCAGTAGCTAATTGTTGATATTACAAAAACATAAAATTTGTTTATAAATCATTTTGTCTCGATTTAATTCGAATTTTCACATTGTTACAAAGCGTTTGTTTTAAAAAAAATTGAGATTTAGAAAGCTGTCAGGACCGTATGGTCACATAGCAAGTAGTCATTAAAAAAGGTTTAATAGATTATTTCAAAGCAAAGTTATGCGTTATCGTACAACCAACAATTGACTCCTTCAGCGGCTCTCTCTAACATATATAATAAATTGGCATTAAAATATGTAATAAATATATATAGTTATTAGAATTCATGTAACTTAAAAAATCCGTAATATATGTTAAAAGCGTTATTATGTACGATCGCCTTGTAGAGTAGTAGTTTTAAAAGTGTACCATGAAGCGAGAGGTATGGGATTTGAATCCTGGTCCGGACAATCATAATTTATTCGCTCTCTGGAAGGGCTTGACAGTAGCAGAAACCCATTTTTTATGATATTGCGGACAACGGAGCAGTCGGATCTCTTATATGGTGATCCCGCGCCACAGTTTTCGCATGGGTTGTGTTGCCGGTTTTTATGCCGCTTAAGCACTTCTAAGGGCCTCCAATATCCTCACTCACTCTGCGAAATACAGTACGAGTACCGTTTCATTCTGAGTATTCTATGAGCCCATGTTATCCTTTAGACTTTTCTTATATCTTTTATTGCTAATTATAAACAATAAAAAGTCAATTATTAACAAGAGATGACGCTTTTGACAGTTTTTATTCGCGACTACTTTTATTTACATTTTAGGTAAATATTTTTAAATTAAAAAACTACTAAAAAGGCATTATTTGTATTAATGAATATTGTATTTGAATTCAGAATTATCCACACTAAAGAAATACATTAAGCATATTTCTTGTAAACATATCGACAGTTTAAAACAAAGTACTTTGTATATTTTTTATTTAATAGCGGATAACGGAGCAGATGAGCCTCTTATATGGTAAGAGAACACCGCTGCCCATGGACATCCGCTTGAATGGCATTTTTAAGGGCCTCCGATATCCTCACTCACTCAATAAAACACATTAGAAATATGGTTTGCAGTACAACTACCATTTCACGCTAATCTTAACAAGCCACAAAATACTTACAATTGTAGTAAAAAAAAATACTTACGTCAAAATTTACTATAAAGTTGAATATTAACTTGGCTTATAATTAGAAATGGCGTTGCACATCACACTCACAGACACAGCATCGAGGAGTTTCGCAAATATTATTAGGCACGTCTTAGATTGACGTTGTTTGAAACGCGACTGATACGCGAGGCAAATGAAAGCCTCACGATAGAGCCTTAGAGCCTGTGTATACAATCTGTATTATTAGATTTTACGATTCGTGCTGCATAAAATAACTATAAACTTTCCTATGCATTACCTATTAAGTATAAATGAGTATTGTAAGAATAAATAGAAAAATTACTTTATTTGAATCATTTTCTCTCTCTCTCTCTCTATATATATATCTATGATATCTATTTGTTTTATTGAATAGTTAAAAACAGGGCAGGCGGTTCATCTTGAAGGTGCTTCTTCTATATGGTAAAAGATCACCGCCGCTAATGAATAACAACGCGACAATTCGAGTTTTGTTTGAGTGGTCTCACTCCGTAAAACACAGTAGAAGTATCGGGTGTCTTAAAAGAAAGTTTATATTTACCTGCCTGTTCCTGTAATACCGACAACGCACCCGCGCCTTGCATAGACTAGGAGTGTCCATGGGCGGAGAACAACTTATTCTAAGTAAGCCACTCGTTTTCCACCGTTTTCATAAAAAAGATCCATCCATTTCTAATATTACTTAATTAAATCTAATATTTTTTCTATGATATAGTCGTTCATAAAGTACTGTAAAAATAAATTTTTCCATTTCCTGTTATTTGGTAATTACATCTTACAAATCATAAAAGAATAATATTGTAATATGTTTCGTTGTGTAATAATACAAATCATTTTTACTAAATTTATGCTTATTATTAAATTTTCCAAAATGTATTGAATAAAATACAATGACAAAAAACAAATAAAATTTGCCTACTATTAAAAAAATGATTTATTCAATATTTGTTCTATAAAAATGTAAATAAATTGCGTCATTTTTTGAATGAATAATTTATGAAGAGTAAGGCACTTTTTCTCCACTTTTATCACAGTGGATGTCTTACGGCTGAAATGATGACGATGAAGGCACTTTCGTTAAAATACAATAACAAAATTATTAGGTGCTCTTCAAACACGATTATAAAGTATTTTATAAATGAAATAGTAATTTTATGTAACTAAAGAAATTCTTATAAATTTTATATTTTTTGTCTATGAGCGAAATGTTATGTTTTTCTTTGAGTAAGCTTAGAACATATTGGCGATAAAGAAGAAAATAAACTTATAATTAAATTAATTAATCTAAATATATTTAAAAAAGAATTATTAGAAGAATAAACATTAATAGTGTTTCTGAACAAAGCATAAGTTTATTCATTTTTTTTATTCTATAGCGGACAACGGAGCAGGTGATTAAATTATAATTTTCCGGACCGGGATTCGAGCCTCCTTTCATGGTACACTTATTCATGGTACCTCTCTTTTCATGGTACACTTTTAAAACTATTAAACTACGAGGCTCTCATTTATCAATAACAGAGGATATATATTTTCGAATTATTTTTCAATAATTTATATCATTTTTAACATAAGTTTATTTCGTTCTATATCGCCATTACGTTCTAAGATGACTCAGCGATCAGAACAATAACATTTCGCTCATACACAGTGACAGCGCTAAGCGAGGCAAAATTCTACTTTATGGTGCGTACAGATTGGTGAAACGTAATATGCAATATTCTGTCTTTCATGTCATGTTCGCTGCAAGCATGGACGCGTAGCTCGCTCGACACGCTTTATCCCTAAATCAATCCAATCCCTAACAAATCAAATTTGAATTTACATTAAGGATAAATTAATTAATAAAGCTTATTATAAAATTATCGAATATTTGTTATTAAATGATTGATTATTATTTTTGGTTTAAAATGTATGAATATGGTTGGAAAATCAGCTGTGGATTCAGATGCCTGCAAAAGTGTTTCCAAAATAAAAATACTTGGAAACTTCAAAAAAAGAGCGTGCCTATAATTAAATGGCTGGAAATGCACCTTAGGATTACCTAAAACTGGGGATGCCCATGGGCGGCATGATAACTTATTCTGGGTCAGTCTCCTGCTCGTTTGTTCCTCGATTTTCATTAAAAAATAACCCAAAGGAGTTTTTCGGCTATTAGTAGATTTGGATGCATTCGTGGGAGAACCATGCACTTATTGGGCCGGCTCATGCGAAGTGATACTTCGGGTTCACAGAATATTTAGTGTAAACGGTACTTGTACTGTGTTTCGCAGACTGAGTGAGGATATTTGAGGTCCTTGTTAAAGCTGCTTAAGTGAGGTAAAAAACTGGCAATACAATCAATGCGCTGTAGCGAACTTGGTGATGTTCGGCGATGTTCTCTCATCATATAGAAAACCCACCGGTATTCCGTGGTCCGCTTTGAACTATGGATTTATTAGAACTATGGATTTTTTTACATAAATATTAACTACTAAGCCAAAGAGGTTAAAAACAAAACATTAAATTAAAGACGTAATAAATATAACATTTTCTACTAAAGATTATTATATTTGTAGAATCTTAGCGCCTTCGCTGGGATTACAAATAAAAAATGTCGGAGTGCTTCTGTATTGAGCTAAAACCTTCTTTTTCACATCTTCTAAGGACTTCCTTTCAACCTGTGAAAAAAACTCTATTAAATTACGTGGTACTTCTAAAACTATTTTATTTTGTTTAACTATTTAACACTTTAGTACAGTTTTATTTTTGCTCTGTAAAAATTTAATTAATTTTTGTGAAATTTATTTGCTTTTTTTAGCACTAATTTCCCCTATGAGAAAGAATATAAATGGCTTTATTATTATTGTATACTTATAATAAAATACAGATGTAAATATATAATTTATATTATATAATATTATTATATTAAATATACGAGCTACATAATTTCGTAGACTATGCGTAGGCTCGTAGAGATTATGTTGACTGCTACGAGCTATAGACCTACGAAATTAATTAATGATGACAATACAAACATTACATCCTAGATTGGAAACCACTGCACTATTATTAATTATATTAAGCCAAAATGAATTTACATCTCGTAAGATTTTCAATCTAAATATATATTTTCTTTGTACAGCGGGCAATGGAGCAGGTGGTCCTGCTCTATGGTAAGTGATCACCGCCACCAATGGACACCCGCATCATAATCCGCGCTTTGTTTGTGTTGTCGGCTTTTTAGGCTGCATAACCGATATAATTACAAGGTCCTGCAATATCCTCACTCAGTCGGTGAAACACGATACAAGCATTGTTTTATGCTGGTATTCTGTGAGACCATGGTATCACATTTGACAAGCCGGTCTTAATAATGCTCGAGGATGGTTCTCCTATGGGTAAGCATGCTTAGACACTCGCCCGGCCACCAACCCCTTTAAAGACCAAATAAATTAAAAATTGTTTACCAGACCGGGGATCGAACCCGTTACCTCTAGTTTCATGGCCTAGAAAATTACTTAGTTACTATGCTTCATTGAAAACGATCCAATCCGTTGCTGTTAAAATGTCATGCTAGGTCAGCATGACTAGGCTGAACAAAAGAGCCTTGTACAAAAACTAAGTGAGTGAGTGAGGTTATCGGAAACCCGTTAAGTTATACCTATTATACCGTAAAAAGCCGGAAACACAACCAAAGCGTGGATTGGGACACGGTTGTTAATAGGCGGCGGTAATCTTTTAATATCAACCGTTAACCGGTTTATGATATATAATAAACCTAATAAATATCTTCTTCGCCAGAATTAAAAATATTATAAAAATTCATCAATATATATTAAAGAAATTAATATTTTAGTATTAAATATATTAATTTTTGAAGCTACAGTTTAACTTTTTAAAAAATACAGCTGAATTTTTTGTCTGTTTTCTGGGAGTATCCGTGAAAAGTCTGTTTTTATGGTATAGAGGGCAACGGAGCAAGTGGGTCTTTTATATGGTAAGAGAACACCGCCGCCCATGAACAACCGCGCACAGTCCATGCATTGGTTGTGTTCCCGGCAGTTACGCTGCTTAAGCGACATTTATACGAGCCTCCTATTGAGGATAGCGAAACTCTGTAGAATTAGGACCATTTCAAGTACAACAACATTTTACGCTAAATATTCTTAAATTTCTAACAATGTTTTTGTATCGTTCATATTTGTATATATGTCAATTAAAGATCTATGAATTAGTAAGATAGAGTATATCTTATCTATTTACCAGAACTACCATACACCCTCCGAATCCACCCCCGGTCATCCTGGCTCCGTAGACTCCCGGCGATGATCTCATAATATCCACAAGCTGATCCAATTCAGAACAAGACACCTCCATTAACTGGCTGAGGGAATCATGTGACTCATATAATAAGACGCCGACCTGTTTTAAAATTTTAATCAACTTCGATAGAGAAAAATCATTTTTTTTTTGTACATGGGATAACGGAGCAGGTGAGTCTCCTATATGGTAAGGGAATACCACCGCCAATGGACAACCGCGCCATATGCCGCGCATTGATTGTGTTGCCGGCAGTTACGCCGCTTAAGTGGCATTTTTAAGAGCCGATATCCTCACTCACACAGCGAAACACAGTACAAGTACCTTTTCATGTACAACTATTATTTCATGTTGAGTATTCTGTGAGCCCGTGGTAACACTTTGGACAAGCCGGCCCAAGGCGGCACACCTGTGGGAGAGCCACGCTGAAGCGTATATTGACGCATTAATTGGGCCGGCTCATTGGTAATTATATCATGTACTCACAGAATTCTCCGCGTGAAACGGTACTTAAGTGTGTTTCGCAGAGTGAGTGATATCGGAGGCCCTTAAAAGTGCCGCTTCAGCGGCGTAAAATTCCAGCAACACAACCAATGCGCAGACTGTGGGGCGGAGTTGTTCATGAGTGGGGGTATTCTCTTACAACATAGAACACCCACTTGCTCCGTTGTCCGCTATAAATAAATAAAAAAAGTTCGTTCCGCCTGTGTCCGCTATACCACTAAAAAAAATTCGGCTCTAGGTACTTTGCATCCATCACAAGTGACTTAACGCACAGCGCTTTCCATACACACACAAACTCACAAATTATTTAAGTACAAGACGCCCACAACCGTAACAATACTTACTTTCCTTAGATCTTTTTGTGGTAGGAGAGCAGCAGTTTTCTCCGTCCTTGCAATTTCTTCGATGACATGTTTAGCTCTCTTCAGGACATCTGTGTCCGTGTTGAGACACTTTAGCTCTGTCAAATATTTTATAAGTTATAGAAATTTTTTATTTCCTTCTAATTCTAATTCCTAATATGTCATAATTTGAATTTGGTTCAATTAAATTAATTAAATCCTAACTAGATGGTTTCTTTCTTTCTCTCACTAGAAAATAAAAGTGTAGAAAATAAAAGATGGTGTCCAGGGGCTTCGGATCGCTTATTATAGGTGTTCATCCTTCTTGTTTGGCACAATTTCCATAAAACCATTATTTTGTGATATTTTTCGTTCATTATTATAGCCTGGTATACGTTTAACACTGTAATGTTATACCATAATATTATAAAGTGATTAAATTAGTTTAATTATGATAAAAAAGGTAATTTCTATGCAATCCTAGAAAAAAAAGTACACAGATAACAAAAGTCTAAGCAGCTTCTCTTCGTACAGCTGACAGTTTTCATAATAAATACCTGAAGTAAGACTTACAGTATATTTTACGAGCAGTAGTAAAATTCCTATTTACAGAACAACATCTCTTTCCATACTTATATAGAAGCTAAAGCTTCTGTATTTCCCATCTACCCACCTACTTAGTGGTTCACGCTTCAACACTCCAACAATATCGGTACTCAACAATACTTTAGCTTTCATACATTTTTAAAACGTTTCTATAAACCTTTAGAAAATTGAATTCCATATTTGCATTTTAAAGGATTCTTATAAATGTAATAATTTTGTTAAAACAATTTTTGTATACTATAACGGACAATAGCATAGGTGTGTCTCCTATATGGTAAGAGAACACCGCAGCTCATAAACCGCACCACAGTCCGCGGTTGTTGTGTTGCCGGCTTTTTATGCCCTTTCAGCGGCATTTAGGGATTTAAATACAGTAGAAGTACCGTTTCAACTACAAATTTAACGCTGAGTATTCTCAGAGGCTGTGGTAACACTTTGAACGCGCCGGCCCAATTAGTGCGTTAGCATGCGTTAGCATGCTTCAGCATGGCTCTCCCATGCGTAAATATAGCGGTACAATCAAAATGATAATATTTTGAAAACCCTAATTTTCCGTCTCATTTTTGCAATATTAAATATTTGTTCGTCAGACAGGGAAGGTGTATTTAAGAGATGACATGATTGTATTCTTATTGGTATTACCTTTACCTTTGATATTAATAGATTACCTTCGATGTCTTCAATACGAGCATCCCGCAGAGACGGAATGTTGAGAATTTTTGCGGCTTCTTGGCATTGCGAACGCCGTAAGGGGTATTCGCTGCCTGTCAACTGATGCTTAACATTAGAATTCACTACTAATATCACCGCATCTCCTAGTTCTAACGGAATTTGCTTCGCTTCTAGTGACCTGGAATATTACACAAAACATATCATCATTTCAGCCGTAGGACGTCCACTGATGGACATAGGCCTCCGCTTCGGACCTCAATGGGTGTTTGCCATAATCGCCACGCTTGGTAGGCGGGTTGGCGATCGCAGTCAGGTTTTTAGTACGCGGAGGACGCTGCAGCTCGCTCTCCAGTTTGTCCTTTCTTCTCTTCCGACACTCACGGGATGAGCTTCAACGCTTCAAATTATATAGGGCCTTTCAAATAGAGCGGGTTTGCGGTGGCTATTTATTTTTTCTTATTAAGTCACTGATGCCAAATCAGCATGGTAAGTTGAGATGAGAAGATTGAGCAGCTGGTGCAAATGATAAAAGTTTATAATCAAAATGAGTGTTTGTTAGTGCAAACATTGCGTTAATTACGCCCATTTTACGGCAAACGCGGTGGACCTTTCAAAGTCTACCCTCCAACGATTGGTTGAACAACTGGTTGAACACCTTAACATCAAAGGGACGCCAGATCAGCCGAGAACATCGCCGTTATACGTGACATTGTTCAGGAGACTCCGAGGCAGACGATTTCTCGCCGTGCACAAGAACCAGGCTTTTCTCAGACTTCAAATTGGAGAACTTCGCGGGACTTGGGCCTGAGGTCCAAACAAAATCCAACTGACCCAACTCAAACTTAATGACCATAGACAAATCGATCCCTCCTTGTCGAATGACCCTATTAACTATTTTATTATACAAGAACTTCGTACATACTAATTTAAGAGCCTCTAATTGACTTTATAAGCCTAACATGTAACGAATAAAAAAATATACGGTCTTTGGAAGAGCTTGATAGTGGCCGAGTTAACGTCTTAAGAATGTCACACCCGTGCAAGAGCCATACACTGACGCACAGGCAGGCCCGTCGTTAGGAAGTGATATCGCAGGTTCACAGAATATTCAGCATGAAATGGTTGTGTACTTATGAGGGTGCTACAACTGTTTCGTTGAGTGAGTGAGAATATCGGAAGCCCTTAAAATTGCAAGCAGTGTAAAAAGCCGACAACACATCCAATGCGCGGACTGTGGCGCGGTTGTCCATGAGCGGTGGTGTTGTTTTACCATATAGGAGACCCACCTGCACCTTTGAGCGCTATAACGTAAAAAAATGAAATCTTTCTTCTTTATAATATATTATATTATACATAGAATGCTGTTGCATTACAAGCGGTTATTGTTTCATTGGCGCCAATTTCTCAATTCGTTTAGAATCTATGACGCCATAGACCAAAGCCCTGACTTCTGAATTATTATATCCCATTCTAGAAAGGTCCTTAAATCTCATGAATAAAATATACAGTAAATATCGTTACGAAACATAAGCCCGAATAAAACCAGATAAGTAATGGATCTGCTATTTTAGCGCTGGAACTTTAGGATGGATTCAATGACCTCTGTGACCTTGTCCTCCAAGTAAAGTTTATAATATAATTTATAACTTAACTTAATATTCTGAGAGCCTCGTAGCTAAATGGTTTATAAGTCTGCCATGAAGGGAGAGATATCGGGTTCAAATCCCGGTTCTGAGAAATTATAATTTAATTTATCATTTATTCGGTCTTGGGAAGGGCTTGACAGTGGCCGGACGAGGGTCTTAATACTGTCGCACCCGTGGAAGAGTCATGCTTCAGCATATGCTGACGCACTAATTGGGCCGACTCGTCCGCCATGTTACTACAGGCACACGGAATACACAGCGTGAAATGGTAGTTGTACTTAAAACGATGCATCTATTGTGTTTGGCTGAGTAAGTGTGGATATTGGATTAAGTGACATAAAAAGTCGGCAACACAACCACTGCGCAGACTACGGCACGGGGTTTTACACGGGCGATGGTTTTCTCTTACCTTACCCACCTACTCCTTTGTCCATATAC